>NW_019014428.1:66912-79892 GCF_000150535.2 Carica papaya | reverse complement strand
CAAATTACAAAAAATATAGAGACTAAATTATTATTGTCACATATATATATATATATATAGTCTTATATTATCAGGGGTATGAACAGTTGGATATTGTCAGTTGTGCCTCGTAAATGCCGGATAAGATCGTTTAGTATTCCTTATCCTCCGGTCACGATTTTCTCCTTTGACTTCGTTTGTTTTTCTTTAGTTGTATCCGATTTTTATTTTTTATTAAAAATAATATATTCCATGTGATTTTTATATTTTAAAAATACTTTTTATTAATTTTTTATAAAATAAATAATAAGATGCAAATAATGTAATAATTATAAAAGAAAGTTAATAATATCTTAATTATATGGGATAATATTTATTTAAATTTATAATTATGAATGTATGCGTTGTATATTATATATTTATAAATATTTAGTAATCAGTAGTATAAATATTTTATTATCATTGACCATATTTTTATTGTTATATAAATTTTTATCTTCACTAGTAAATATATGTTTAGTAATAAGCTGTTTAATAATTATCAGAATGAATTACTGTCATCAGTAAGAATGTAGGTTATTATAACATTCTTATTCAATGGTGTGTTGAACGAAGGGTGAAAGAGAAGAGAAACTGCTTAACCTCGTCTTCTTGGAAATTTTAGTTCGACGCTTTCTACAACCGCTTCGAAGCTCCTGAATTCCTTTTTTCTATTCTGGTTTAGCGCAGGGCCCTCTACGAGCTCTCTTCTGAATCGCCATTTTCGATGCTATCCTCGAAGACAGACCAAGTATCTCTCTTCGTGCTCCTTGATCTTTGAAATTGCAGCCATGAGAAACCTAGCTGTATCTCGTAGTGCTCTCTCTCCTCTTTTCTTCTTCCAAAATCCTCGAAACACCTCCTTCCTCTGTCGCGCGTACGAGCTTGAAGAAGAGGATTTCTTCTTGCTCCCAAACAAGGTGATCTAGAGCAATGAGAGGAGTTGTGAGCTCGGGGCTGAGACAGGGTCTAGACTTGGGCTGGGACTTGACCCGAGCTTTCACCTGTTTGGGCCTTCATATTTTGGTCCAGACCCGACTTTTTTCTTCTTTCTTTTCTTTTTCTTTTTTTTTTTTTTTGTTTCGCAATAATAAGAATGAGAATGTTATTTTTTGTAGAGAAAATTATTTCCTTTTGCTTAAATTTCACCTAATAGTTTTAATATTTTATTATTATTATTATTATCATTATTATAATTTAATTTAGACAAAATTAGGATATGACATTGAATGAAGATGAGTGGTGATACTTGAAGAAGGAAGATTTTTAAAACTTATTTATATATTTGATGCTGCTGTTGAATGATAATTCACTTCTCTGATTATTTTCTAAACCGATAATTTTAAATAGGATATTACAAAAGAATTAAGATAAAAGAATAAAAATGATTAAAAATACAAAGAAAGAGTTTCAAAGTCACAACTGAAATAATGCGAGCGACAGAAGCGATAGAAGATATATATATTTACAAAGCAAATATTGATTAATTTTGTAGGTTAAAGGTGATAAAACGTTAGATATATCTCTTTATATCAATAAGAATTAAAATAATAAGAAATATTCTCAAATTATTAAATTATTTTTCTCCAAACCTCATCGTCTCTTAAACAATAATGAAACAGTTGATGATAGCTATATCTTTAGCAAGGATTGAGGATAATGCTCTTACAAACACAATGAGAGTTGTGTGGTTATAACTTCTCCCTCAAGATTAAGTTTCAAATTAGAGGCTTGTTAAATTTGCTTTTTAGTAATACTTTTCTCATTTTCGAATGATAAAAATAAACTTTTTGCTTTATTTACAAGAAGGTTGCAACTAAACAACTTCATATACAATTTATTTCCAAAAACAGTCAACTAGGAAACATCTTTAATAAACTAAAGTACAAACATTTCAAATATTTTCTAAATAAGCTTTGCTACTCCTCTCTTAACCATATATAGGTGAAACGGGTAATAAGGAATAAGAATTTATCAATTTATCCTTATTTATATATTGAAAATTTTTCCAACTAGGTTAATTTGATTGATTATAATAATGATGTTATATAGACAAGTATTGTCCCTACGATCAAGGTTTACAAGGTAGACATGATCAGGGAATAAACCAAATAATAAAGGAGACATGATCAAGGCAGGAAATATACAAAAAAGTATACACCAAATATTTTACCTATGTTAGAGTGATCTTCTTCCATAATCTCGTCCATTTGTTCCTCTAATACTTCCCATTAAGTTGGAGCGTGAAGATTGAAAATGACCAACTTGCTGAGTAATTCATGAAATCGATCGTTGCCGAAAGCTTTAGTAAAAACATCAGCAACTGATTTTGAGAGGTGATAGGTCCCAGTCAGAGCTTCATAAAAGGGTAAGGATTTTTCTGCTTTGTGGTGAGAAAAATACCAGAGGGTTTGTAAATTATGAACTACTTTATTGATGAAATATTACGCCTTTAAATAGGTATTGCTATAACATTAAACTTCCTATTTTGATGGTTCTAGATAAGAATTAAAGATACAAGTAAATAAAAAGAAATCAAAAGCAAACACTAGTAATTGAAAATTTAAAAGTGGAGAGCAGCTCGACTGAGATTCCTGTTTGACCTCTTTTATTGGTGTTTATTGCAGAGCACGTGCAAAATATGCAGAAGTGGTCTTCCTTGATCTACGGCTAATCCAGGTATCTTGGATTCTTTTTGGGGACCCTTCATGATCTTTGGATCCTATCATCACCTCCCCTATTTTGAGCAACCTTGTCATCAAGGTTGGGAAATTGTTCAACCATTTTTTTGTGTTATTTCCCACGTTGTTTCTTATGCCGGTAGATATTTCCACTTAACAAGACTTTCTTTAATAATTTTACCACCCTTTTTTATCCAGTGAGTATTGAGTATGGATTCTGGTTGGAGGATGATGTTACTTTCCTCTGTAGTTGCTGACAGTTCCTTAGTGGAAAACGTTGAGCCACCAATTTTTTTTTTTTAAGTAAGGAGATTGTAACAGCCCAGAACTTAGAAGAAAATAAAATTATAAATTGAATGCAGAAGCGGAATAATAGAGTTAGAATTTACATTCCTTACATAATAGTTTTAAATAGCCAATAGGGTTACGGGAATGTCCATTTTAAAAGAATAAATGAAAATTAAAAAAATAAACGAAAAACAAACAACTGAGCATCCTAGGACGACCTTCACTAACTTTTAAAGGAGTCCGGGTGTTGAACTATTCACAACCCCCTTGTTAATCGGGATTTGGATCTTGATCCTCTTGATCTGAAATAGTTAATGAAGAGGTGAGCTACACTAGCCCAGCAAGAATATCATACTACTCACCGATACAAAAACTGAAGGTTAGTAAAAATCATAAAAATAACCTATGAAGCTCTTAATTTAAGTAAATTCATTTATCATAAGTAAAACCATTTATTGCATACTTACCGTTGTGAAATTTCTAAAGTCGACTTATAGAGACAATAGTTCAACAACATCATAATCTTATATTCAAGTAAGCAAGAATAATAACTTTTTCTTTTTATTTGTCTACTGGTATCTATTGGGGTCCATAGGGATATCTCATTACGCGTGAACCAATATCCAACCTTGTCAACTAATCGGCCGTCTCCATACCCTGTCTAGTATAAGCGCCAAAAATACCATCCCTCAATATCCCGTCTGGTATGAGGGTGAAACTGGTCGTCCCTATATCCCGTCTAGTATGAGTGCCAAAAATACCAATCATCGATATCCCGTCCGGTATGAGGGTGAAACGAGTCGTCCCCATACCCCATCTGGTATGAGCACCAAAAATACTAATCCTGGATACCCCGTCCGATATGAGGTGACGTTTACGGTAGGATTTTCTATGTACCTGGTCCATCCATCATCTATTAGGATATCCAGTAAGGCTACCATTCATTCATTTATTTAACCAATCAAATTTTTGTTCACATTTAATTTTCAGTTTCACAATTTAACCGTAAATCAACACAAGACAAATAATACATGCATCAAGAAAAACACAACTGAATTATTTTACCAATTCTAATATATTATAATGCATTTAAAACTGCAAAATCAAACAAACAGTTAAATAGGACAAATAATTAAAGATAACCAGTTCTGTCTCTATTAGTAACCTGTAATTAATTCTTGAAGTTTTTTAAATTATGCAAAATACAATATTATTGATAATTAAATTTCAATTCTATAATAGGGAATAAGATGAGAGATTATTACCCGAATCAGTGTTCAAAACATCGAACTTTCAGTTGTACCTACTGGCGGTCCCCAAGTTTTCTGAATTTTCCTACAGAGATCAAAATACACTTCACGTACCTAAAAATACTCCCAAAAATCTAAAATCGATATTAAAAAGCTTTTCCGACCAATTTCAGAATTTTGATACGGTGACACCGCCGTACTTCAGCGATGGTACCGTCGTCCGCGGTGGTAGTTTGCCTCGGTCTGGCCATTTTCGACCAGTTTTAGCCGGTTTCAGCTGGTTTTATACCCATCCCTGCGAAAAAATATTTTATGGGTCCTCGGTTGGCCGAAAAAATTTAAAAAACAAAAACTTACCGGCGGTGGAATTTTTCGGCACGGTGGCTCCACCGACTCACCTTCGCAGTTGGGTATTTTTCTTTAATCAACCTGTAGAAAACAGAACGGTGAATATAATGGTGGAAAAATCGCATGAAATGGAAACGGGAAGGGATTCATCGGAGGCGATTTTAGGTTTTTTCTGCGGCGGTACCACTTGGCTTTACCAATAATTTTCGGCTCATCCACCTGGCTTTGCCACGCGGCGCACTCCAGTTTATCGGGGCTGCTGACTTGGCATTTTTACGTAGTGTAATTTTTTTTAATTGCGTTTTGACCCTAGTTTCTGATTTTTCTTTCAAAAACATCCTGCAAACCCAAATTTTCACCCATTTTTCTTGAGATTATTTTCAATTTAAACCTTAACCTATTTTTTCCTAATTTTACATTAAATAAAAATTTATAAATTTAAAAATTATATTTTTATATATTTTTTAAACTTTAAAATTAATCCCGGGTCCGGGTATTACAGAGATAGTGGAAGATAGGATGAATGCATGATTCATTTGGCAGTTAAAGCTTATATGCCACTGGACTAATTTTCTTTTCAACTATATATAGACCATAGAAACAGTATGCGAGTTTTTGGAGTGCTATTCAGAAGATTGTTCACTAACGGTAGGGTTATAGCTTGAGGAAGACCCAATCACCTTCTTGAAACTCAATATTGCTTCTTTTCGTGTTGGCAATTTACTGCATGCGGTGGTTGACAACTTGTAAGTTATTTTTGAGTTGTTCAATCAACTCATTCCTACTTGTCAATTGTTGGTCAACTTTATTCACGGTCATCATACCCTTTTGATAGTATAGAATGATAGGTGATGGTCATCCATATAATGTTTGAAATGGTGTCATCCCAATAGAAAGGTGATAGGTGGCGTTGTGCCAGAATTTTGCCCATGGAAGCATACAATTCTATTTGTTCAGCCGTTTGTGAGCTAAACATATCAGATATTATTCTACATATTTGTTTATGATCTCTGATTGTCCATCTGTTTGGGGATGATATACTAAGCTCATTTTTAACTATGTACCCGACATCTTAAAGAATCCATTCTATAAGTTACTTAGAAAGATGAGATCTCGATCATTGACAATGGAGTTTGACCACCCCGTCTACAAATTTTTTTACAACTGTCTTTGCTATATACAGATGTGCAGGCTAATAAGTGGGCATACTTACTTAGGCAGTCAACGACTATTAGTATAGTGTTTTTGCCATTGGAGGAAAGTAATCCTTCTATAAAGTCCATGGTGATGTCATATCATACTTGACATGAAATTAACAATGGTTGTAGCAGACCGGCTAAAGATAGGGTCTCTGACTTGGCTCTTTGACATGTTTCACAGGCTCATTCGTACTCATGTACTATCTTTCTCATGGAAGGCCAATAGAACTATTGTGTAAGCCTTTGGGGAGTCATGATATGCTTGTAAAAGTTGTTGAATCACATTGGAATCAGAAGGAATAAACACTCGATGCTTGTAATAGGTTAATCCTTTCTTCAGGGTATAAGGCCGACTGGGTTGTTTATTAGCAAGAGCACTTATTTTCTGCATATAGGGATGTTTTTATATTTCTTATTTAATGTCGTCCCATAACTGAGTCTGTTGGACAAACAAAGCATCCAATGTGGATCTTGTAGCTTAACGGGATAGAGCATCTGCAACTGCATTTTCTTTCCCAAGCTTATAAGTAATCTCATAATCATACCCAAATAATTTGAAAACTCATTTCTATTGTTCTGGTGTAGTGATGCGTTGTTCTAGTAAGTACTTGAGACTGCGTTGATATGTTTGGATAAAGAATTTCCAGCCCATAAGGTATGGTCGCCAAGTTTAGACTGCAATAACTATTGCCAACATTTCTTTTGCGTGGGTTGACTGTGATTGTTTAGATACTCTAAGGGCTCGATTGAGGAAGGCCATTAGTTTTTCCTATTGGGTAAGAACTGCTCATATGCCTTTACCTTATACATCTGTCTCAATGATGAAGGGTTCACTAAAGTTCGGGAGAGCTACGGTTGGAGTGGAGGTCATTGCTTGCTTTAGGTTAGCAAAGGTTTCTTCAACATTTGGATTCCATTAAAACTGTCACTTCTTAAGTAATTGGGTCAAAGGTCATGCAATAAGTCCATAATTTTGCACAAATTTTCTGTAATAGCCTATCAAACCTAGAAACCCTCTTAATTTTATCACGGTGTTGGACTTGAGCCAATCTATCATTGCTTGAATCTTGTTTTGATCTACTTTGACTCCTTGTAGTGTGATAATATGATCAAGGTACTCAAGTTCTTGCTGTCCAAACACATTTTTTGAGCTTGACAAAGAATTTATGCTACTTCAAAATTTTAACAATTGTCTAATATGTGTTAAGTGAGAGTGCCAATCAAAACTATAAATTAATATGTCATCAAAAAATACTAGCACAAACTTGCGTAGATAAGGACGAAAAATTGAATTCATAACTACTTCAAATGTAGAAGGTGCATTGCATAAACTGTGTTTGGAAGGCTATTTTCTGCATGTCGAGAGGTTGTACTCGAATTTAGTGGTACCTGGTTGTTAAGTCTAGCTTGATGAAGTAAGCTGCCCCATGCAATTCGTCTATCATATCGCCTATAGTAGAGATGGAGAATCAGTCCTTAATGGTGAAGGTATTGAGGGCCTAGTAATCGATAAAAAAGTGCCCAAGTTCCATCCTTCTTCTTGATTAATAAAATTTGTGATGAGAATGAGCTGATGCTTGGGCGAATGAGACCAGAATTGAGCATCTCTATCACTTATTTTTTAATCTCAACATTCTAAAAATATACATACCAGTAAGGGCAGACATTGACCGACTCGATCTGATTTGGTGGTCGACTTTTCTAGCAGGTGGTAGCTGATCAGGGTCATGGAAGAGCTCTAAAAATTCAGCCAAAAGTTGTTGTATTTCTAGCCTGGCTGCAGCTGTATCTTCTTCACTTTCAGGCAGCAACTAAATGACATACAAGGAGTGTTTGCTTGCGGCCTCCTGATCTATCTCTCCCAGTGTCACTGGTTGAATGGGCAGCATGTTCAGGCTGTGTAACTGTCGCCGCTGGTTGAGCTATTGAAAGTCCATGGTTAAGTTCTTTTAATCAAAGGTCACAACATTAAAGGACTCGAGCTACTGCACTCTCAAAACTACATTGAGACTTGTTAGTGGTAAAGAAAAGAGTGAGGGTAAAAAAGGTACCTTTGGACCCGTATTGGTACACTGTTGAATGATTACTGACACCGCAAGGGACTCCCATTTGCCATTTTGATAAAGAATAGCTCAATGGGCACTACGGGAAGCCGAAGTTGACTAACCATTTTCTCATTAATAAAATTATGTATTGACTCACTATCGATGAGAACGATCATCAGTTGTTGATGGATCTTGACCGCAACTATCATAGTAGGAGGGACGACCCAACCAGTGAGGACTTGTAGCGATATTTCGGGTTTATTAGTTTTAGTTTCTTCATCTTCTGTTCATATGCCATTGAGTAAGAAGAGTTGTGGTCTTCGACACTGGTGTCTTGCCGTTAAGCGTTCGTCACGGTTGAACATGACTTGACTCCACTAACACTGTATCTCTTCCCAAGATAGGTGCTTCGGAGTAGTTACATGCGAAACTAGGGCATGCAGGGATGGATCAGGTAAAGATAAGGCGAGTTGAACAGGTTGGGTCTGCCTCGATTGGGTCAGCCTGTCTTGCAGCTTGAACGGGTTGCTCTTTTATCACGCGAGCCACCCCAACTGCATCTTTTAGAATCCTAGTCGAAACATGCAAATTATGTCTGTGATCTCAGGCTTGAGTCCATCAACAAACACCCCTACTAAAGCCCCTTGTGTCCATCTGTGGATCTTTTTACCCAGATAATTTGAATTTTTTTTAATGATTGCGCAATGAGTCAATATGTCTGATACGGGTTCGGGCTTCGTTTAAGTCTTCAAAGTCCATTGGCCCACCAAATCTGGCCCATAACTCCTCCACGAACCCAGTTCACAAAACATACATTCCTTCCTCTCTGTATGTTCGGCTCATCCATTGCCATCATCGGTTGGCCTCCCCTTTAAGGTGGTAGGATGTTAAGGGCACCCGATATGGCACGGCTGTGCCTTGGAAGTCGAAGTAATTGCAGACTTGACTCAGCCATTCAATCGGGTCTCCTTCGAAAAAGGTAAGAAATTATAATTTTATTAATTTAGGGAAGAAGGGTACTTGTTCGATGTTGTCGATGATAAGTTCATCCTGAGTGGGGCACGGCAGATTGATGCGAGGTGTGTAGTTGCTACTTAAGCCTTCTTACAGGGATACAACTGCATCTATCAATCGTTGAAGAGTCTCTTCGATTATACGGAGCTTGTCAGTCGTGCCCAGCTCTATTATGTTAACATGGTCTTCAAAAGCATTGAGACTGGCTTTGATATTCTCAATCCATTCTTTGTGGGAGGTATTTCGGTAAGGAAGCTTTAATACCAATGATAGGTCTTAGTCAGAGCTTTCCAAAAGGGTAAGGATTTTTTAACTTTGTGGTGAGAAAAATACCAGAGAGCTTGTAAATTCTGAGTTACTTTATTGATGAAATACGATACCTTTAAATAGATATTGTTACAACATTAAACTTCTTCATTTGATGGTTCTAGATAAGAATTAAAGATACAAGTAAATCAAAAGAAATCAAAAACAAATGCTAGTAACTAAAAATTTGGGAGTGGAGAGCGGTTCGATCGAGATTCCTATTTGAACTCTTTTATTGGTGTTGGTTGCAGAGCACGTGCAAAATATATAAAAGTGGTCTTCCTTGATCTGCGAATAATCCAGGTATTTTGGATTCTATTTGAGGACCCTCTATGATCTTCAGATCTTATCAAAAGACAATAGATCAAGTTGAAATGAGTTGTGACTGAATATATTATCGAATGAAATGACAATCTATCTCAATGTATTTGATATGCTCATGAAACAATGAGTTAGCCGTTATGTGAATGGAAATATGATTATCATAGAATAAAGGAACTGGTCCTGCATGTTTGATGCCAAAATTTTATAATAATTTAAGCAACCATATGATTTCACTCGTAATGTTGGTCATACCACGATATTCTACCTCAGCAGAGAAACGAGAAATTACTATTTACTTCTTAGAGTGCCATGATATTAGTGAAGATTGAAGAAAGACGACATAACCAGTTATCGAATTTCTTGTGGTTAGACATCCTGCCAAATTCGCATCACAATATACTTGTAGTGTTAATCACCAATGTGAAAGTAGTAAGATACCTTATCTTTGAGTGCCTTTGATATAACGAAGTACTCTATATGCAGGCTTAAGGTGAGGTTATCGTGGAGAATACATGAATTGACCAAGCCAATGAACTACATAACATATGTTTGGGTGAGTGATAGTGAGATATAATAAATGGCTAATTAATCAATGATAATGTTCTGGATCAACATATAGTTCACTAAAATCATTAGAAAGCATGTGTTATTGCTCAATGGGAGAATGAATTGATTTGCAGCCAATGAGACCACTATCAACTAAAATATCAAGAGCATAATTTCTTTAGCTCAAGAAAATTCTTGTAAAAGAGCGAGCCACCTCAAGTCCAAGAAAATATTTGAGTTTACCAAGATCTTTGAAGTGAAATTTGATATCCAAATAATGCTTCAGCTTAGAGATACATTTAATATTTGTCCTCAAAATGATAAAATCATCAATATATATGAGGACAATAGTGAATGATCCATCATTAGATGATAAAGTGAGTAAAAAATTATCTACATTTAATTGCTTGAAGCCAATATTAAGTGGAAAAATGGTTACCTTTTTATACCAATTGTGAGAAGCTTGGTGAAGGCCATAAAGAGATTTTTACAATCGACAAACTCGCTGCTCCCCCTTTTTAGTAAATTCATGTGAAATTTTCATGTACACTTTCACTAAATCTTCATGTAAGAAGGAATTATTCACATCTAACTGATGTAGTTCCTAGTTATTCAACGATACAACTGTCAATGAGCACCAAACTATGACCAGTTTGACAATGGATGGAAAATTCTCATGGAAGTCGATTCATTCAATTTGATTGTAGTCTTTAACAACAAGATAAGCTTTGTAACGTTCGATGCTCCCATCTAGTTTATACTTGACTTTATAAACCCATTTGGAATCAATAGCCTTCTTTCTAGGAGGTAAAGGCTCTAAAGTCCAAGTATTATTTACTTCCAATGCAAAAATTTCCTTAGTCATTGCATCTCTCCAATGCTGAAACTTGATTGCTTGAAAAAATGATTTTAGCTCATCATTAGATGTGATAGGCGCTAAAAAAGTAGTGTGAGCAGCAAAAAAGTTTGAATGAGAAAAAAATTGTGAAAGAGTATATATCATTGAGTTTGTTGATGGAAGTGACAAGAGCGATATAGAATTTGTGGGAGCGAGAGAAAGGGGCAATGTGTACTTATAGCCAGATAAATGAGGTGAGACTTGTCTTTTCCATTTGTCTTCTCTTAGAGCAACTTTGGAATTAACGTTATGAATATCATCATGTGATTGATTTTGTGGAGATAATGATCTTTCTTCAACCCTTTTAATCTCAACAATGTCTTGAAGTTGTGGCTGAGATATAGTAGACGAAAATGATTCTAATTCTTGATAAGTATTCATTGATGTTGAAGTAGATGCAACTGAACAAATCATCATTAGATGGATTCATACCTGGTTTTGAGTACCCAAAATTCTCTATTATAGCTTTAGTGTCACTTTATTTACCATAAGAAATATCAAGTTGATTAATCCTGCAAATAGAAACATTTTTTCAAAGAATTGAATGTCTCAAAAAACATAAATTCTTTTACTTTTAAGATCATAAATTTTATATTCCTTTTGTCCATTTGCATACCCAATAAAGTCACTTGGCTTATCTCGTGATGCAAACTTCTTTTGTGGCTTGTTATTCACATGTCCATAATAAAGATATCCAAAGCTCCTTAAATGATCATAGGTAAGCCTATTCTTTATTAATATTTCATAAGGAGTTTTATCTTTTAAAGTATATAGTTGATTAAATATGTTGTAGTAAGGACACAATCAACCCAAATGAGATTGGAAGACTTACTTAAAAATGCAAAGTACATGCCACCTCCAAGAGGTGTCTATACTTGCACTCGACGACTCCATTTTGTTGGGGTGTGTATGTGCAACTAGTTTGGTGCTCTATTCCATGATCAAATTAATAACTCCTTTGATTATCATGTGTGAACTCAAAGTCTTTTATCTATTTACAAAATCTTAAATCTCAAATTATATTGAGTATAAATCCAATTAAAGAACTATACCAAGTACACTTTACTTTCTAATTTATTATTGATAAAGAATAATCATATTAATCAAATGAAATCGTCTATCAAAGTCAAGACGCAACGACATCCAAAATAAGATTTTGTTTTATACGGGCCCAAAATATCATAATAGAATAAATCAAAAATATTCATGGTCTTATTCACATTAATAGGAAAAAATAATCAAGTCTATTTTGCTTTACAATAAGCATCACAAAATAAGTTCTTCTTAAAATTAAAAGAGAGATAAATTTGGAACCAAGTGAACACGGTTTATTGGCAAATGCCACAAGTCTACTTCAATTATATCAGCAACAATGAAGGCCTTTACCCCTCTCATTGACTCTAAATAAGAGAGACCATTCGCTCTCTACCCACTTCAATTAGTTTCCTCGAGGCAAAGTCATGAATCATAAAAAATTTCGGTAGTAAGATTACTAAACAATTTAATTTTTTTGTCAACCTACTAACATATAATAAATTGAAACAAAAGTTGGGAATTCCTATAACTTATTCAAGTATTAGTTTATTTCTAAGGTCTATTTGACCCATTGCATGAACTTTAACTGTTGCACCATTAGGAATTTGTACTAGTGGTATATCGGGTTGAAGAATAGGTTTGGACAAAGATTCAGTGTCACAAGTCATGTGATTTGTGGCCCCTGTATTCATGACCCACTCATCATTCTCCTTACCTAAAAAATTGGAGCTTGCAATATTTGTAGATGGATTACCTTATATTCTTTCCAAACCCTTTGAAACAACTAACAATCGTTGATGTTGTGCAAAAGCTAGACCTGTAATTGAAAAATTTATGTCATCTTCTAATACAACAAAAACTGTATTGTAAGATATCCTTATTCCAGCAACGTTCTCTAATTGATTTCCATATGCACGAGACTGATCAGTTTCAACTTTCTTGCCACTCTTTTTTCTTGTCTACGCCAATATGATGGGTAGCTGATCACCTTGAAACATATTATTTATTGTGATCAGTTTTCCCACAAC
>NW_019014428.1:46834-64405 GCF_000150535.2 Carica papaya | reverse complement strand
CACTAAATATTGTCTTTTTATAGTGATCTCTTTATAATCTACTCATTGTCCTACAATACATATTATAATGTAATCATTTAGTTTTATCAATTTATATATTTAGTTTTTAATTTGGTATTGTTTTCCAAGCTAATTGACTACTATAAATTGTAAGACAAATAATTTCATTTTAGATGGTACGTTTTATAACTTAAGTAATAAAATAATCCTTATACTATTATTACTTTTCTATTTAAACCTTTAGTTTATTTTTATTATATACAAGTATCTATACATTTAAAATCTTTCTAAATAAATGCTTAGAGTTAATAGGAGTTAACTCACCATTAATCAATGTCAAATGTTCAGACCAGCTTTCCTTGACTAGCCACCTGTTGATGATGCGGAAAAAATTTCCATGTTATCATATCAATCATTTCCAAGCTTTATTTATTGAATCTTCTTCTTCTTTTTATATTATTTAGATTATATTCCCACATTAGATTTGGTTGTCAAAGATCTTGTTGTAGAGAACAATGCACTTTTGGCCAATTTCCTTCCCCCATATTGTCTTGCAAAAGTTTGAGAATTATTGATTTTAATTCCAATCAATTTTTTAGGATAATTCCACTAGATTTATACCTTGTGCTACCTAACTTGAGGAGCTCAAAGTCTTAAAAGAGGAATCCAACTCAATTATCTCAATGGATCAATCCCAATAGAGAAGGTTAAGCAACTAATCACATTGTTCAATGTGTTGGAAGGGAAAATCCCACCAGAACTAATTAATAACAAAAAAGGGATTTATGAAACTAAAATAGAAATGGTTCACGAAATTGACTCTATCCATAATATTGATGTTGGTAGAACTCTTAAAATACTTTCATCTTGATCTTCTCCTTTGGAAGATATTTTTAAACTCAACTATGATGCTTTCTTAAATAATTATGATTGAGCGGCACTTGAAATGGTCTAAAATGATGCATTTGGGGCTATAGTGTTTATAGGCATGAGGTGCTAACAAGTGATTGAAGTGGCTAAGGCGTTGGTGTTATGTTATGGTCTATAGTTTGCTTTTACATATTGGTGGAGGGTGAGTCGCAATGATTTATTTCTTACATTAGTTCTATTTCTTTGTTGTCGTCAAAAATTAATTTGTTCATTGATTATTCTTTTAACTTAATTATATAATCTTGTTTCGATTTCTTGGATTATAAACGATTACAATTTGGTGGTTCATTCATTAGCAAATAAGCTATTTGTAACCCGAATGAACATTTTCATATTCCAAGATTTTTTATTTTGTGGTTCCTCCTATGTTGCAGGATGTTTCTTTCCTACTCAATTTGATAAATTTCTTCAATTTTCCCTAAAAGAAAAGCAAAAAAGAGAATCATAGATAATTATGTTACAAAAACTAGGAGATAAAAGAAAAATAAGGTGAAAAATATTAAATTAAACTATTTTACAATGTTAAATTATAATGGGTATTTATAAAAAAAAAAGATTTCAACATAACAGGAGCCTTCGTAAATGGTAGAGTTTAAGCCTGAAGGAATGAACAACTATCTTTTACCCATCTAGATGCATATCTATTAAATTTTCTAACTAAATTGGATCTTGAAACCTTAGCCGATAATGGTGCCGCCTTCTCTGTTGACTTAATTGTAGTGTGTACCTCCAATACAACATGATAAATCGCAAGTTTGGAAAATTTTGTACATCTTACGTCGATGGTAGTATTTTCTGGGGGTGTTTTAAATGTGATGCTAGATTTGATGGCTATAGTTGTCATGTTTGATGTCCTCATGTGCTGCTAAAACTTAAAATTTAGAAGGACAAAGTATATTTGATTGGTCGAAAGCTAAATGTCCAGATCAAATATAGGAGTATAATCTTCGCAGTATAAGAAGTCTAAGTTGCAGAATGGAATAGTTATTGTGACGAGAAGGAGAAGAAGAAAAAGGAAAAGAACTTGAAAATTTTTTTAATATGACGACATGGAAAAAAAATTTCACATCATCAATAAGCAACTAATGAATGACATATGGCCTGAACATGACTTTCACTAGTTTTTAATTTTAAGTATTTATTTAGAAAAATTTTAAATGTATAGAGATTTATGTTGAATTTTTCTGAATGTGGGTTTAATGTAGGCTTTGGTATTCGTATCAGACTATCAATTTTATGGGTTCGTTTAAAATGATCAAATATGCTTAAACAATATTGGGTCTTAATGCATCGAGTTTAAGTATGAGTTTGTAATGTGCAGATACCATTTTTGTAATATTCTCATTTTATGATGGATGAAATAAAAATTACAAAAGTTTGTCAATATAAAATGAGGTTATGGTCCTCGAATCACAAGGTTGCCATTTTATTTTTCTAAAATTTCGTTACCAGAAAAAACTAATTTCGAGACACCGTGTTATTCGGAAGATTCTACCACCAGACACGAACAATTCTTCCGTAATGGATTCAAGTATACTTCCGCTTACACTTCTTATTAATTCAGTACGGGATTGTATATTTTGATTTATAGATCTGTTGATCTGAAAAATATTTTTATCTCAGCAATTGGTATCAGAGCGTTTCTCATATTGTATTTCTGAGAGTTTTTTTTGTTTTGTAATTTTGGATTTTGGATTTTCTTTTCCTGAATTCATATATAAATATATATATATATATATGCAAAACAAATATATATGAATATATATAAGGATTAGAAATATATATATAAATATTAGAGATATATATATATATGCGCATAAGGTTAAAAAACATATATATGTATATATATGCAGAATTTGGTACTATATATGTATATATATGTATATTAAGGATGTGTATATATATATATATATATAGCAGAAAAACAAGAGAAAAAGAAGCGGCCGACCGCCATTGCATGAAGAAGAAAGCCTGGCGGTCACGCAACCATTCGACAGTTGAAACAACTATAGAATCTCGTACTGTAGCATTCATTTTGCAGCCTTTATAGGTTGCGTGAGGAAAGAGAAGGAAAAAGAAGGGTTTTGGGTTGTTGGGTTTTATTTTTATGTTTTAACTTAAGTTATGTGGGCTTGGTCCACAAAAAGAGAATAAAATGAAGAAAAGAAGGAAAAACGAGAGGCTTATTCGGTTAGGCCAAAACCCAAGCGGGTTTGGGCTAGGCAACCTAACCCGGACCCAACCCAGCTCGGACCCGACAAGTGTTGACCCGACTCGGTCAATTGGTTGACCGATTAACAGTCAACAATTGATTGATCAACCGTCAGTTTTTAACTTAAAAAATAGTTTTTTTAAGGGTATTTTTGGTCATTTTGTGGCTAATTTTCTTCCTATTCAGTTTAAATTTGATTTTAATTTTAAATTTTAATATTGGTATGTTCATATACATATTGAAATAAATTAATTTACATAACATGTTACCAAAGTGATCTCTTTTGTGAACAATTTATTTATTTAATAATGTAAACAGTTGTATGAGTATAATTTATGTGAATGTTAATCGGTTCAAAGGAATGTTAATATTTAATATTATTGCATTCTATTTTTGTAGTAATGAATATGTAACAATTATTCAATATTGTTTGAAGTGTTTCTACTATCTGTATTTAATTATTGTTACATGGTACTACTTACAAGTTAATATTATGTCTAAAGATGTGTTAATAGAATACTCGGTATCTTGATATGAGAATATACTTTTATTTAAAATTCATCATTAAATTTTATATGAGTATTAATTAATTAATTTTTGTATGTTCTCTGTTCAACTTATTTTTTTACTAGAAGTATCACTGCGAATGTTAATTTCATCCTAATGTTGAACAATAATAACTTCAAGTAATGGAATATTCAACTTGTGCTTAGAGTTCTGGATCTAGATTGGGCTTTCTAGGTTGATCAACCAAATCTGATTACTCCTGATAGTATCTCTAAGGAAAAGAAGGAGTTTGAAAGATGAGATTAGTTTAACCGTATGGGTATGTTGGTCATAGAACAAGATATTTCAAAAGTTTTTCGAGGCACTATGTCCGATGAGATCACAACAGCTAGAAATTTTCTTTATTCTTTAAAGCAACGTTTCACCAAAAGTGATAAGCCTGAAATGTGTACACTTCTATCGACTCTTGTTTTCATGAGGTATAAAGGAAATAAAAACATCAGAGAGTACATAATGGAGATGTCATATGTGTATGCAAAACTTAAGCCACTAAGAGTGAAATTGTTAGAAGAAGTACTTGTGTACTTTGTTTTAATTTCTCTTCTACCACAATTCAATTATTTTAAGATGACATACAACTATCAGAAAGAATCCTAAAATCTAAATGAGCTCATTTCACATTGTGTTTAGGAGGAGAAAAGGCTAAAGTCTGAGAGGACAGAGAGTTCTCATTTCGCAGTGATCTCAAAGATAATAAGAAAAAGAAAAAGAAAACAAGTAAATATGTTGCGGTTCCAATACAATAGAAAAAATAATAGAATGTTCAAATCGAAAATGTTTGTTTCTTTTGTAAAGCTCCGGGACACCAAAAGAAGCAATGTGCTGACTATCATGCGTGGCACGTAAAGAAATATATGTTTCTTAATTTTATTTATTTTGAGGTTAATTTAACTTTTGTACCTATACACACCTAATAGATAGATTCTAGTGTCACAACTCACATCAGTGCGTGAATGCAAGTTTGCCTCCATTGCTGCAAGCTAAGTGATGGTGCCAGATTTATTTATGTAGGCGATGGTAAACTAATTGAGTTAGAAGCAATTGGCAAATTTAGATTGCTGTTAAGAACTGGGTTTTATTTGAATTTAGAAAAGACTTTTATTGTATCGTCATTTAGACATAATGTTATTTATATTTCTGTATTAAACAAATTTGGTTATTCATATACATTTGAAAATAAAAAATTTAGTTTTTTTCTTAATTTAAATATGGTTGGTTCTGGTTCTTTATCAATGCATGATAATCTTTATTTGTTTGATATAATTACTTCTTATAATGAATTCTTACATGTTGGTACTAGAGGTATACAGAGAACATTAACCAAGGAGAACTTCACTTTACTGTAGCACAAGAGATTATGTCACATTTCCTAAAGGAGGATTGAGAGACTTGTGTCAGATAGAATTCTAGATCCCCTTGATTTTATAAATTTTGATATATTTGTCATTTGTATAAAGGAAAAACAGACAAACATTAAGAGATTAGGTGCCAACAGGATTATAGACGTATTAGAACTTATTCATATATATATTTGTGAAGCATTTCCTACGGCTTCTTAGAATGGTCATAATATTTCATAATGTTCATAGATTATTATTGCAGATATGGCTCCCTATATCTCATTCATGAGAAGTCTTAGTCCTTAGATGTGTTCAAGAGTTTTAAAGCAGAAGTTGAGAACTAACTCAACAAAAGAATTAAGGCTATTAAATCTGATCGTCATAGTGAATACTATGGTAGATATGATGGATTAGGTGAACAGTGTTTAGAGCTGTTTGCTCGATTGTTAGAAGAATGCAGTATCGTCCCATAGCACACTATGTCAGGTTCTCCTAGCAAGATGGTATTGTTGAAAGGTGAAACAGAACACTTAAAGATATGGTGAAGAATATGATTAGTCATTCTACCTTACCTGAATCACTCTGGGGAGAAACATTAAAGACCGCAACATATCTACTCAATAGAGTTCTCACTACAGCAACTACAAAGACCTCATATGAGCTTTGGACAATAAATAAGTCTAATTTAAGATATTTACACATTTGGAGATGTCTAGCTGAGGCTAGACCTTATAGGCCTCAAGAAAAGAAATTGGACTGCAGGACTGTTAGTTACTATTTTGTTGGTTATTTCGAGTGATTCAAGAATTACAAGTTTTATGATCCCACTACTAAGATAATTTTTTAGATAGAAAATGTCTAATTCTTTAAGGATGTTGAGTTTGCGGGGAAAGAAAGAGTTCGAGATGTTGTCTTTCAAGAACAATGGATTGATATTCCTATTCCCTCAGTTACTCTTGACAATGATCAGGATCAGATTCTTATACCTAACATTGTTCAAGAAGCAATTTCAGATCAAGACAATATCATAGTATCTCTTGTTCTTATTCAAGAAACTATTCTTAAAGTATAAACTTCACACTCTTAAGAACTTATATCGTTAAGAAGATCCACTAGAGAGAGGAGAAGTGCAATTCTAAATGATTATATTGTATATCTCCAAGAACATAAGTTTGACATTGGTACGGTGGAAGATGATCTTATCAACTTTCGTCAAGTCATGGAAAGTTCTAACTCTCAATAGTGGATAGATGCCATGAATGAAGAGATAAAATCCATGAAGAAAAATGATGTTTGGGATCTTGTCTCATTGCCTAAGGATGTGAAACTCATTAGTTGCAAATAGATATTTAAAACAAAGAGGGATTTGTAAGTTAATGTGGAGAGGTACAAGACTCATCTTGTCGTTAAGGGTTTTACATAAAAAGAATGCATCGATTATAAAGAAACTTTTTCTCTGGTTTTGTCGAAAGACTCTTTCAAGACTATAATAGTTTTAGTGGCACATTTTAATCTTAAGTTACGTCAACTGGATGTTAAAACAATATTTTTCAATTGTGATATTGATGAGATGATTTATATGGTGCAACTAGAAAACTTTGTATCCGAAGATGCATAGCAAATGATTTACAAACTAAAAAAATCCATCTATGGATTTAAGTTGGCTTCCCATCAATAGTATCACAAATTTTATCAAATCTTCATTTGGTTTGATTTTGAGATGAATTTAGTGGAATATTATGTATACTACAAGTTCAGTGGGAGTTAATATATTTTTCTGATCTTATATGTCGTTGACATACTACTTGCTAGTAGTAATATAGATTTATTGCATGAAATTAAGAGATTTTTGATAAGAAAATTTGAGATAAAGGTCTTGGGGATGTACCAGGATCACTCTCGGGTTATTCTTAGATTATCACAAAAGAATTATATCGAAAAGGTTCTTAAAAGGTTTAACATGTAGAATTGTAAACCAGGTGACTCTCTTGTATCTAAAGGAGACAAATTTACTCTAAGTCAATGCTTCAAGAATTATCTAGAGACTACAGATATGCAAAAGATTCTTATGCTTCAATTGTAGGGAGTCTTATGTATGCACAGGTTTGTATGCATCCAGATATTGCGTACATTGTTGAGATATTAGGTAGATATTTAAACAACTAGGTATGGATCGTAGAAAATAGCCAAACTTGTCATACTGTATCTACAGAGAATAAAATGTTATATGCTCACATACAGGAGGTCAGATCAGTTGGAGATCATTGGTTATTCTGATTCTGATTTTGTCAGATGTCAAGACAGTAGAAAATCTACATTATACTATATTTACTTGCTTACTAGATGAATTATTTTTTGAGAGAGTGCTAAACAAATACTTGTAGTCTCTTCTACCATGGCAATAGAATTTATAGCTTGTTATGAAGCATTTAATCGTGAAATATGGCTCTAAAATTTTGTCACTGAGCTGCGTATTATTAATGGCATAAGAAGACCATTAAAGATATTTTGTGACAATAAGTTTGCAGTTATGTATTCCAACAACAGTAGGAGCTCAACGAAATTAAAGTATATGGATATTAAGTTCCTCATTGTTAAAGAAAGAGTTCAGATTAAATAGATATCGATAGAGCATATTAGAACAAACTCCATGATTGTGGATCTGCTCACTAAGGGATTATTACCTAAGGCCTTTCATGAGCACACTGCTCATATGGGTGTTGTATCCCTATATAATGTGTAGTTTCAGTGGGAGTCTTATACCATAATTGCATCTATTTTATAAGATATGTCACAAACTTTGTACTTTAGAATGGTTTCATTCAAGTTTTTGTGTTTTAGTTTTATTTATATATATTATCTTTGATTTTTCTTATAATTGAGCTCATTAAGGTTAAAGTAGGATCAGTTGAAAATAAGTATACTTAAATCATATAGCATGTAATTTTTATACTGCATATTCATGTTTGATCCATGTCGTTCGGTTATAATGATATACGTGATCATTCATGGGTTTAACTATGTTAGCTGTAGCGAAGGCCGCTTTGATCCAATGTCTTTATGATCGATGAACGAGATTGTTTGGTGATGCATTCAGGTATTGATACCACAGTTCTGAGTACTCCTATGATTATTTAACGCATAGTTAAAATGTCATATAAAACCCAAGTAGGAGATTTGACCATTGACAATAATGAGAAGTGTAAGCGAAAATGTACTTAAATCAATCGTAGAAGAATTATTCGCATCCAGCAGTAAAATCTTCCGAATCAACACGGTATCTTAAAACTAATTTTTTCTGGTGACGGAATTCTAGGAAAATAAAATGGCAACTTTGTGATCGGGAACTATAACTGCCTTTTATATCACAACTTTTACAATTTTTATTTCGTCCATCATAAAATGAGAATATTACAAAAATGATATATGTACATAATAAACTCATACTTAAACTCGATGCATTGAGACTCAATATTGTTTAAACATATTTGATTACTTTTAAACGAGTCCATTAAATTGATAGTTTAATACGCGTACTAAAGCACACATTAAGCGCATATGTTAAAAAATATCCAACAATTTATACATAATAAAAAAAAAACTAATATGAGGATTGGTGAAAAAAAAAATATGTATTATTAATAAGTAGCTAGCCAATTACACGTGGGTTAAATACATGGTGTTGATTAACGGAAAGTTAACTCCTATTAATTGTAAATATTTACTTAGAAAGATTTTAAATGTATAGGGGCTTATACGGAAGAAAGAAAAGTTTAAATACTTAAATAAAAAAGTATTAATAATACAAGAGTTATTTTACTATTTAAGCTTACCTTTGACATATTCATTTATACTTTGAAGATTTTAAAAACTTATGAGGTTAGTAGGAGTCATAAAATAGGCCTAGTAGAGTATGCTTATGAACTAAATGGCTTAAATGTTGTGGGGCATGCTAGTAGTCAAAAGCTAGCTAAATTTCTTTAGCTAAGCTTGGAGTTTTCTTTCTTTGAAGAGGTATATTTATTTTTTTTCACAAATGAAATTCATTTCCAAGACCAAATTCTTAAAAGAATATTATACTTACCACTAAAACTAAATATGCATCAATTAATGTGGAATATACCGTAATATCGTTATGGATATGGAACCACCTGATTTCTTGGCTTCTCTTTTGACTAAGGATGGTTTTTCTCCTTACACATACATATACGTGTATACATTGTACGCCTATGTGAAAAGAAGAAGCTGCCAGATGAGGAGAGAGTATTATGTTTATATACAGTGCTCATGAGTCTATATGGAAACTGCAGATTCAAAGGAAGAAACATACTTAAGCAAAGCAACAAAATAAAAAAGATTATACTGTTTGCTTTTTTTATTATAATATTATATTATGTGATTTGAATAATGATATTGCAGGGATGGAATATTCTGATAGTAAAATTGAAGATTCCCCTCTAAACAAAAAAGGCTGACTACGACAAAAATATATATGACATCTCTACATAATACAAGTGGGAATTACAGATTGAAGGATGGCATAAAAATTCAGCCATTTCTCGCTCTGAAATCAGAAGCAACCTTTAGCCCTTTTGAAAAATTAGGCAGCTTATGAGACAGAGAGGGTTGGAAGATAGATGAGCAGCTAAAAATCGCCCATCTCTTCACTATCCAACTACCCAGTCCTGTAGTTTAAACATTATAATAATCTCTTGACCCAGGTAAAAATTTTGAAGCGAAGAGAGACATATATATATGCTTAGAAGTTCCAAAGAAATGACTGGTTTGAAAAATCATCTTCAGGGGTGATGTCATCATCGTCTCCATTATCAAAAATGGTTGGTTCTGGTGGTGGTGGGACAAACCCAAAATCGCATGCAGTCACTCCGGAATCCAACATGTTCCAATACGACCAATCGATATGATTCACGTCACATGTCTCATAAAAAACGTTGTTCATGTCACTTTCAACTTGACCTATTGTCCCATCTGACACTGAAGACGACGACGTTTCGATATTTGCACGTGACGAATTATCACCACCATCCGTACCATCTTGATGATGATGATGATGATGATGTACAGGTGGCTGTGGCTCCTCGTTGGCAAACCTACTCGCTACCAACTGTATTTGTTGGGGAGACATCGACCGGCCACCCTCGATCTCCGGGGGGTTTTCCGGGAAGTTGAACTTGGCTTGGGGTCCTCGGAGACAGTAAAGGGCCGCGTCAAAAGCACGCGCCGCCTTCTCCGGCGTGTCGTAGGAGCCTAACCAAATGCGTTCCCGGCTGTTGGGAAGTCTGATTTCCGACACCCACTTCCCCCATTTCCGCTTTCTTACACCCTTGTACTTGAGATCAGTACTGGTTGTGTTGTTGAAGGATTGTTCCATCAACCCTTCCAGAATTCTGTTTTTGTTTTTGTTTTTCTTTTTCTTTTAGAGGCGTAATTTGATTCTGCTTCTTCCACACTGAAAATGGCGGCTCCGTTTATACATATATAGAGAGACATACATACAGGCGGAGGCAAGAGGAGTCGAGTGTTTACTTTGAAGGTCTGAATAAACGTGTTGAAGAGAAGCGTTAAAGGAAAGAGTGTACACGTGGCAGGATATGGTTGGGTAATAATATGACAAACGCGGTAGGACCAATTCTGTGCAGCACGTGGAGAAAGAATTACTCGTGCTGGAAGCTTAAGTGGTCTACATGCGCTGCCCAGAGCTTTCCTTCTTTTGTTTTTGTTTTTTTTTTTTTCTCTTTTTGGAAAATCCATGTGCGTTTTATTTTTTATTTCTTGGTATCTTTTTTATTTCATTAATTAAATAAATTTTAATTTATTATTATAAAGTAATCTAATAATTAAAATTTTAATATTTTATTTAAGATTATAAATTTAAATATTACTGAATACATAAATACATTATTTAATAAATATATTAATAATGATCAATTTATAATATTCGAAAACGTAAATTAAGATTTAATCTACTATTATTTTAATAAATACGATGATGAAATTAATTTTTGTGCCAACAAATTATTATAATTATGGGAAAAGAAATATTAGAGTAAGTAAAGCAAATATAAATTTAATTTAGTCTTTTGATTTCCCAAAACAAGTTAGTTCATTGGTTATTTTTTAATATTAAAAATACATTAAAAAAATTTATATTAATTATAACCTCAATGTAATGAGAAACAAAAAAAAAAAACAGTTAAAATATATAATACTGATTTAGACACTTAGAATGTCTAATCAATGTTGTTTTGCCGCGCACCTCTAAGGAAGATTCATCTCGTCGAGAGTATACATAATACGGACATGACGTACGTGTCTTGTTCATCTGCTTCCAAATGTGGGGTGAGTTAGAATCAATTAATACATAGAATTATCATAATTTTACTTTATTCTAATTAATTCTGGTAGTTAATTTTTTATTTTTTAAAAATAATTAGTTTGCATAAAGTGTTTATTGCAAAAGATAATTAGTGTTTTTTAAAAAAAAATAAAAAAAATCAAAATATCTCAATGAAACATGAAATAAACTAAGACAACATCCAAAGAATTAACAAGCTAACTTTTGAGACCTTAAGAAAAATAATGATTCTAAGATATAAATTAATGAATTAGAGCTAGCATTTACATTAAATTATATTAAAAAAAAAAAGACTAATATGGAAGTATTGAACTTAGTCAAACTTAAAAAATTCTATTAGATACAAATAAATACAAGTACGAGACTATTAAAAATTTTAAAATATCAATTAATTATTTGACAAGTACTAAATTGAGAAGAAAGGGCTCTATTATTTATCTATGAGTAGAGCATATTTTTATATACACAAAAGATGATAATGTAGTAGATACATGAATCATTTGAGTTTAATTATGCACACGGATATGCTAACACTTTCAACTAGAGATTGAACATGATATTTTGTGAAAATTAAATGTGTTTATTAGATAAAAGCATAAATTACATGACTAATTTCATCTTTTCACATATGTATCAACGACATAATAAAAATTAATGCTACTGAAAATAAATATGAATGATATACAGAATCTTTAAAATAAACATTAGTAGTACATGTGCTACACAAGTTAAATTCACCAAAAAAAATTAATATAAAAGTTAATAGTACATGTGTTACATGAGCAAGGAAACAAACTTGAAAGTTAAATGAACTCAAAAAATAAAAATAAAAAATACAAGCAAAAAATTCTCTTTGATTGTTTAGATTTGACACTATAAATAACCTAAATTATTTTTGAAAATAATATACCGAATAAGTGTATTTAAATATTATATTATTTTATACATATTTAGAATTAATTTATGTGTCTTTTTAGAGATCATGACACATCTAAAATATAATATGACAAAAAAACTTTATATCACCCTTGTTGTTAAATGAACAATTCATTTTAAAAAAGGTTCAATAGCAGATTAATCATTAATAATATTTTAGCCATGGGCATATTATTAATTATTTTGGACTTTAAATTTACAGTTAACTTAAAAGAAAATTATAATACATAAAACAAAATACATAAATGGAAAATTTTTCTTTTCAAAAGAATTAACTTAATGGAGATTAAAAACAAACCATAAGTAGATCCGATTCATCATAAGATCGTTAATAGTATATGTGTACGTGATTATTTATGAAATTATCATGTATATGTATATATATAGTGTGTGTGTGTGTATTAATTCTAAGACGTGCATGGAAGGGTGGCAGCCAAGTGTAACACGACGATGTGTGCGAGACAACCGACAATATTTCATTCTCGAGGGGGTCAAACATTTAGTAAACGCTAAAAACGGAAGTCAAACCGCGGTGGCCTCATTTAGTAAACATATTTAAACTGCTTACGCATGCATTTACGTCATCATGATAAGCTAATTAACTATTCAGTCAAATTTGTTGTAGTACGTATCCGCAATTAATTAAATATATTTTATTAAAAATATTTAATACATAAAATTTATAACTAAGATTTCATATATAATAAAATTAGTTTTTTTAATAATAAATCTTATATTTTTTTCATGTCAAAAAATTATTTAAATTTAAATATAAAATTACTTTAAAATTAAAATACTATATTTATTTAAAATTTTATTATATTCATGTTATATTTTTTTTTATATTTTATAAAATTAAAATTTATATTACAGTATGTGATTACTCTTCATATCTTCACTTTTTTATTTATTCTGATAACGACATAAATAAAAATACAGTTTAAAGTTCAATCATCTACTTACAATTATTACAATGAAAAAGGAAATTCTCTCAACACAATCTTTAACAAAATTTTCAAATCATAACCATTTAAAATTCATTTCATTTAGAATTTTAGCCTTTGTTTCTAAAATTGAATAGTCTGTCTACCTTGTGTAGCGTCCTTCACTCGGTTGCATGGCCTACCAAATCCATTAGCACAGCTCGTGAAAGAACCATCTTCGACCATCTATAAATACTTCCACCCGGAAACAAATCAAGATAAAAGGAGAGAAACCATGGCGTTCACAGAATCTGATCCATCATTATTGACACTTGGTATTATCCTTTCAGGAGAAAAAAGTTTAACAAACTCCTTCAGTTCTGTGAAGCTGCAATGTTCGCTGTATGGCACTTCATACCTACAAAATACATGGACTAATCTTTGGTCACTCAAATATTTATATGTTCAAAACCATATATCAATTCAGACGGTAACAGATAAGTTTTCAAGTTATCCAGGATCTTCTGATCAAGCCATAATAGTCATTAGAGTTCTACACAGTTTCATCAGATAAACAAATATGTCTGATGACATCGACAGATTAATCAACAATATTTTTCCTTTTTTCTTGTAAGTTTCATCCTTCTCTAACTGAAAAAACTTTTATTAAGGTGCCAGCTTTTATATTTTAAACATCTTGGTAGTATCCAGACGGTTAGCTGTTTAAGTAGATGGGAAAATATGCCTTCGTCATCACCTTATTACAGTACCCTGCTGCCACCTTCTTCCTGGAGACTTTTTCTTCCCCTTACTAAATGTCCAACCACTAGGAGAGAAAGCAACTATAAGGCTGAACCGGTCCTGACCAAAAGCCAAACCCTCAAATGTGAATAATCATATAGAAACTTAGTATATAATCAGCACATACAAGTTGAAAAAGCAAATTGTTAGGCTTTCACACCAGAATTTGAAGGTTAACAGAAGTGATACTGAAGTTGGGGCAACAAATGCTTTTGGGTTTGTATATTAATATTTTGCAAAACATATTTGTTTCAGTTAATCTCCAAAGGTCACCAGTTTGGAGAAATCATATTCTTAAAATTCAAAATGAGCCTGAAATGTTGAGACCAATCTGTTGCTTACCGCATATTGATTTGATATATGCTTCAATCGTTTGAAGCTGGCAACAGTCCACATGGGCACAACATGTATGTGGCTTTCTTGTTCATTTATGGTGAACCACTGCATATCTTCCTTCGGAAACTCCAAGCATTCTAAGACACGAAGCTTCGTTCCAGTAATGTAGACCTTTTTACGGAGAACACGAGCAACCTCCAAGAATAGCCTCTCTTTTCCTTGTAGAGCAGGGGGAGAAAGAGTTAAAAGTATTGCTACAACACGTGTTAAAAGTATTGCTGCGATAAAAGTGACAACTTCCTTATGCAAGCTTTAGATGTAAAATTAGAGGGAAGAACGAAGTGAAATGGTGGACCGTACCAATGGTATAACTGCCAATCAAAAAAAGAGTTTTGGAGTTGAATGCTTCTGCCTGAATAGCCTCAATGACAAATTGTATTACGGCCTCCTTCTTTGGAAAGTCGTACTGCAGGAAATGACATTAAACCAAGTAACTTACAATTTGCATTTGATACTTCTGGAAAGGGGCTATATTTGCAGGCTTACGGTGTATTTGGTTAGCGAGGAACCTCATGATATTTAAGGATTGGACTACATCCTTACATGAGCCATGGGAAAGGCAACTCTTTTTACTACACTCTGGGTCAAGGCACATGGCTACTACTCTTTCATTAGCATCACAGACCTCCATCAGAACTGGGAAGCATTTATTTACAGCACTTAGAGATTTGATTGATTGTATTTATGATTTATTTATTTGTTTGCTCTCCTTTGATCATCTAGTTCTCCTTATTCTCCTTAATTGTATGTTATTTCCTTCTTCCCTCCATTACATGGGTAGGAAGTTAAAGAAAAATATTTCAAGTTAACCACCCACAGAGTAAAGATTCAACAAATTGTTCATCGATTTTGATTACTTAACTAGGGATTTCGAACTGCATGGCTACTGTTTTATGGGTCTAACTATGGTTAATTATGTGCATGTGCAAATCTTTTTCCTCATTTTCTTGTTAGTGCTTGCTATATGATATACCTCAAAAAAATGTATATAAAGGAAATTAACAATGACAAAATAGAGATAAAATGAGGTAATATTAGCAAGTTCAATATAATTGAATTTCAAAGTAAACTTTGGCTTGGCAATTATATTGAATTTCAAAGTAAACTTTGGCTAAGCAATTGCCAAGGAATATTCTGTTTTTCACATATACTAACCTGGGGATTACAATAAGTGGTATCAAGGATGAGAGTATGGATATGACATTCATGCAGCATGCTTGCCATTTTCTCACAATAGCGAAAATCCCCAGTGTGCAGAACTGGCTGATTGCATAAATTTGAAACAATATCAATTTCAGAGATCAAAAGGAAAGATGCTTTGCACTCATAATATCTCATGAGGTTAATTTGAACCACACCTTACCATTAGGTGGCTCGAAAAGTATCAAGATGGATCCTGGGCAGTGATTTGCGTCCAAGCATGTCACATCAATGCCCGCAATCCTTATCTTATGATTGAGGGGCAAAACTTCTAACCTGTCCCATGGGATCCCAATTTTCATATTTACTAGCCTAGCTGTAATCGAGGAGCAATAGATCTTCCCATGACAAAAGGAACTTGTCAAACCTTGATAATCTGCAAATAAATTGCATATATCTGGATGGCTTAAGTACAGAGAAACATCTAACATCGACATGGATTCAATGCAAGCATTAAGGCAACAGATACTTTTTCTTGAAAAATATTAAGGCAACAAATACAACCTTGTAATAATGAGAGAAGACATTTCAGGCATTCATTTGGATAAATACATGGATTTATCTCACTGTTGATAGTTGTAAGAAAATTTACATATACCTTGTATTGAAGATTGCTATTAAAGAAATGTATGAGTCCACACTATTGAGCTCTTGAAGTTGGTCTCGGATGGTTAAAGACACTAGAAAAGAATAATTAGTTGAAGATCTAACAACATTGATTCTTTCTTTTTTCTTTATAAAATATCATATTTCTGTCTACATGATATGGTAAGAGAATATTATAACTAGAATATAAATGATAAAGTTTGACTATTTCCTATCAAGTTAAGCTTTTAAACTACTCAATGACCATCCGTAATTACTTTACATAATATTACAGTCTGTTAAGAATTATGTATTATCTATTTTATTAAATATTATAACCCTATATATAAAAGTTCTTGAGAATAAGAAAGGAAACCAACAGTTAATTACATAGGCTTATATTCTACCATTATATTTGTTAACCTAATTTAACCTTAGTTAATTAAATAAAATGTACATTTTGTAACAATCCCCTTCAAGTTGCAGAATAGATATTATCCATTCTCAACTTGGCAATAATTGTGTGAAATACTAGTTTATTCAAGCCTTTAATCGAAATGTTTGCAGGCTAGGAGTAGGTAGGCATATACAGTGTACATATCATGCCACTATCTAGCTTCTCTTTAATAAAGTTTCTGTCAACTTCAATAAAATTTGTCCTATCGTATTTGTATTGAATTATGAGCAATACTTATAGCAGACTTATTGTCACAATAGAGACATTTAATTTAACCTAATTTAACCTTAGTTAATTACATGTCATGTAAATTTTCTAACACTCCTCAAACTTGGGAATCGATATTATTCTTCCCAACTTGGCAATAATTGTCTGGCTACTAGGTAACTCAAGCCTTTAGCCAAAATGTTTGCAAGTTGAGGGTTGGCAAGCATGTACAGTGTAAATATTAGACCACTACCTAACTTCTTTTTAATGAAATATCTATCAATTTCAATATGTTTTATCTTGTCGTGTTATAGTAGATTATGAACAACATTTATAACTGACTTGATGCACATTAGAGACGCATGGAGCCATCCATTTGATTCTTAGATATTTTAAGATCATTTTCAACTATAGTAGCTCATATACTCTGAGTCATTGCTTGAAAATTCTAACTCCTCACTAGATCTCTCTACTACATTTAATTTGTTACTTCTCCATATGACCAAATTACCTATAGAAAAGCATAATAATCTATAATACATTTTTTAACTATTGATTTTGCGTACCATGTTTTTTTTTTTCTGGGAGTCCTTAAAAAATTATTCTTATTACTTGAGAGAACTAATCACATATATAGAGAA
>NW_019014427.1:78443-89172 GCF_000150535.2 Carica papaya | reverse complement strand
GAGATAGAAACAGGAGAAAAGCCCCTGAAGTAACATCCTTCTGGCTTTAAAACTTAGAGTGGCACTAAAAAGAAAATCACTTCTTCAACTGACTAAATATCTAGTCAAGATAATTCATGAAAAGCCCCCTTTAAGATTGAGGAGTCAATAAGGAACAAGATATTTCAGGATAATATGCATCAAACTGAAGTACAATCTCTTCCTTTGGAATCCATCTGAAACTTAGAAACATTCACTTTTTTCCTTTACAAAAGCACGTAGAATCCAAAACAAAAACATAAAAATACAACAAACACCAAGATCTAAAATTTTCTTCTAGAAAAGAGGCATTTGGTAAAATGTCTCTCCATCACCTAATCTGCCATACATGTCATCTTTCAGTCATGTTCTTAAATGTCTACCTGCATTGTACTTCAATAATCCTACTAACACTAATAATTCCATTCAAGTATTAGGAATCAATAACTCGCAACAAGTTCTAAAATCAAATATGGGGATTAAGTTCCAATAAGGGCAAGAGAAGAGAGAGACACAACTTAACATCTGTACTTACCTAATCTCGATCTGAGGACACTTGAGATAAAGGATCCAATGTTGCAACCATTTTAGACACTACCTCTCTCATGTCCTCCACATCATCATTTCCAAATTCCCAACTCCTAAGCAACTCAGTGCCAAGGGCTCCTCTTTCTATACCAAATCAACAAAGATTCCGGAACCTATTATGCAAAAATGGAAAGATAGCACTACTAGAACAAAATCTAGTTGTAATGGGGATAAAATTGACATCAAGTGAGCTACTTGGAAAAGAACTACAATTGTGTTGTCCAACAATTAAGAAGAAGATAAAGTAATTGTTCGATTATTGGAATAACTGCAGTTTCCTTTAGTCTTTCAAAAGATCTTCTAGCCTTGGCTGATAATATTGATTTTGTTAGTAAAATTTTCATCACCTAACTCTCTAAGATTGTCTTTTAGGTAAAAGAATGGGTGTTTTAAAAGTAGTTCTATATGCCCATAGTGCATCATCTAATTTGGTTGCCCAATCTTTTCCTAGAAGTACAAATAGTCTTCTCTAAAATTCTTTTTAGCTCTTATTTAGAAATTTTTACTTGTCTATTTGTTTATGCAGATAGGGTATAGAAACCTTATGTCTAACCCCATAGTTTTTTAACAACTCTCTAAATTGGTGATTACAAAAAATTTTCCAGCATCACTAATAATAACTCTAGGGGTTCCATACCTTATAAAAATATTTCATCTAAGGAACTGAATTACAATTTTTGAGGCATAGGTTCTTGTAGCTATGGCTTCTACCCATTTTGAAATATAATTAACAACTACAAGTATACTCACTCCCATATGAAGATGGGAAAGGTCCATAAAGTTTATAACCCAAACATCAAATATTTTGCACACAAGAATATTTGTTAGGGGTATTTCGTCCCTTTTTGAGATATTACCTGTATGTTGGCGACGATCACAACTAGAGGCATACCTTTTTCCATCACGAAATAGAGTAGGCCAAAAGAAACCTAATTGAAGAACTTTTGCAATTGTTCTATTTGCTCCAAAGTGACCACTTGCCTCCCTATCATGACAATGACTCAGAATGGAATTGAATTCCTCTTCAGGCACACATCTGTTAATCACTTGATCTGGGCAAAGTTTGTATAGGTAAGGATCATCCTAGATAAAGCACTTGGCTTTAGCAATAAAATTTTCCTTTATTGAAAACTATCATCCTCTGGTATCCACCCTCCTGTAAGAAAATTAGCTATATCAACATATTAGGGAAACTTGTAAGAGATGGAACAACATATAACTTCTCATCAAGAAAAAGTTCATAAATCTCCTTTTTTATAGGTAATGGATTCTCTAGTCTCAATAAATGGTCAGGTACTAGATTCTTTGCTCCTTTTTTATCTCTAATCTTTACATCAAACTCTTGTAGTAGCAACACCCAACGAATCAATCTTAGTTTAGAGACTTTTTTAGTAAAAAGATGCCTCAAAGCTACATGGCGAGTGAAAACAATTATTTTTTAACCTATTAAATATGATCTAAATTTCTTAAATGCAAAAATAATTGTTAGAAGCTCCTTTTCAATTGTACTATAATTGAGTTGTGGGCCTGTGAGAGTATGACTAGCATAACAAATGGTTCTAAAATTTTTATCTCTTCTTTTCCTAATGACAACTCCTACTACATTGTCACTAGCATCACACATAAGCTCGAAAGGCTCACTCCAATATGGTACTACAATCATAGGGGGTTGTCACTAGCTTCTCCTTCAATAAGTTAAAGGCCTACAAACAATCCTTACCAAAGTGAAATTTAGCTTAGTTATTTTAAAAAAATCCTTGATAAATCTTCTATAAAAACCCGTATGATCTAAGAAACTTCAAACAGCTCGAACATCTGTTGGTGATGGTAATTTTGTTGTCACCTCCACTTTTGCTTTGTCTACCTCAATTCCTCTTTCAAAAATTTTATGTCCAAGAACTATTCCTTCTATCACCATGAAGTGGCATTTCTCTCAATTCAGCACCAAGTTTGTCTCCTTATATCCTTACAAGAGTAACTCTAAATAATGTAAACAAGAGTCAAATGTTAATCCATAGAGAGTGAAATCATCCACAAAAATCTCAATAAATTTTTCAATCATGTCATGAAAAATAGACATCATACACCCTTGAAACATAATCGGTAGATTGCGTAACCCAAAAGGCGCCTATAAGCAACACTACCATAAGTACAAGTAAAGGTTATTTTCTCTTGATATTCCGGGGCAATAGAAATATAAAAATATTCAAAATAACCATCTAAAAAGTACTAAAACCTATTCCTGTTAGCCTTCTAGCATTTGATCCATAAATGGTAAAGGACAAAGGTCTTTTCTAGTGCCTAAATTAAATTTTCTATAATCTATACACACTCGCCACCCTGTTGCTGTTCTAGTTGGGATTAATTCATTTTTCTCATTCTTAACTACAGTAATAACTCCCTTCTTAGCAATTATTTGACCAGACTAACCCAAGAACTATCAAAGATAAGATAAATAATAACTACATCAAGTAACTTTACCACTTCCTTTGTCACTACCTCTTACTTGGTTAGATTCAAAAGTTGGTTGAATAGTTTGCTTGAAATCATTGTCCATGATAATCGTTGTGCATGTAAACGGTTGGATTTATTCCCTTAATATCTGAGATCAACCACCCAGTTGCTTTCTTATGCCTCCTCAAGACTTCAACCAACATTTCTTCCTCTAACTCTGCCAAAGAAGCAAAAATAACTACTAAGTTAGGCTCCTTCTGAAGAAACACATATTTCAAATGATTAGGTAAAGGCTTAAGCTCTATTTTTCTTGTCTCACCATGTGGCTCCTCCTTTGTTCCTAGCACAACATCTAATAGAGATTCACTATCCAACTCTATCACTTCTCTTTGTAAATTAGGATCCTCCTCTTTAGTTGTATTTGATAACTTGAGACATCTCTCTAAATTATCCTCCACTAGAATGGCTTGTTGTTGTTCATTTGAACACTTATCAATAATATCAATTGCACAACATATATCATCCAAACTAATAGAAAATTTTTCATTGCCTTCTAAATATCAAAGACTATCTCCTCCTCATTGAACCTAAGGGTTAGTTTACCACTCTTTACATCTATTAATGGTCCAGGTGTGGATAAGAATGGTCTACCTAGAATCAATGATAACTCAAACTCATCATTCATATCAAGTATAACAAAATCTACAGGGAATATAAACTCTCCTACTTTTTCCAAAATATCTTCAATGATTCCTGCAAGTCTTTTAGTTGATCTATCTAAAACTACAGAACCATGCTTGTCTCCTTCATCTTCTCAAGGTTGAATCTCCTCTAAACAGATAATGGCATTAAGTTAATACTAGAACCCAAATCACATAGTTTTAAATTGCCTAGTTCACAAGGTATAGAAAAACTCTCTGGATCCTTAAGCTTTGTAGGAAACATATTTTATATAATGGCACTACACTCTTTAGTAGACATTACCATGCCATATTCCTCAGTCATTCTTTTATTAGAAAGGATATCCTTAAGAAAGTTTTCATATTGTGGCATCTGCATCAAAGCCTCAACAAATAGAATGTTAATCTATAATTTCCTAAAGATATTTAAAAATCTAGCAAACTTAGCATTATTTTTATCCTTCCTAATTCTATCTAGGTAAGGAAACTTATTAACATCTACACTAGAGTTTTAATTGAGAATTGTAGAGTTAGTATTTTCTTTATCTTGCTCTTCTACACTCACCTCAGTTGGGTTTGATTGAATCACCTTATCAGCTCTTATCTTTTACTTTGGCTCCTCCAACACCTTCCCATTTCTTAGTGTAATGGCCTTGACATGCTCCTTGGGATTAGTCTCTGAGTTACTTAGTAATAATCCTTGATTTCGACCCGCAATAGCATTAGCAAGCTATCAATTTGTAAATATGGATTCTTCATGGAAGCCTCATTATTTGGTAACCTTACTTCGGCAGAGTTAACAAACTTTGTCATCACCTCCTCCAAGTTAGATTTCTTTTATTGTGGTGGAGGATGCTGTTGAGGTTGGAATCTTGATGGTTGTTGTCTCCTTTAGTTATTACTATTGTTCCATGATAGATTTGGGTGATTTCTCCAACCAGGATTATAAGTATTACTGAAAGGATCATTTTTCCTACAAAAATTATTAACAAAGTCAGCTTGTTTAGGCACATTATTAGCAGCAAATGTATTACCTGCTTGACACTCTTGATTTGAATGCCCTCCTCCATAAGAATCACAAACAATTGTCACTACATATGATTTTTGCAATTTTAGCCCTTGTACATTCTTATTCAATTCTTTCATTTGAGCTATCAATGCTATAAAAACATCTATATTATAAATTCCAACTACTTTCTTTGTTAATGGTCTTTTAGTAGGCCATTCACTTGAGTTGGTAGCCATCTCTTCTATCAATTCATAAGCTTCTTCAGGTGACTTCATATATAGTGAACTCCACATGAAGTGTCTATCATGCTTCTGACTTTGCTATTAATTCCATTGTAGAAGGTTTGTACTTTTTACAAAATAGAAAATTCCCCTTTAGGGAATCTTCTTAGCATATCTTTACCACATGTAAGGTCTTTGAATCTCCTTGTGAAAATTAGTAACCTCATTTGTTAATTGTGCAATTTTAGAATGAGGAAAATACCTATTAAGGAATTTTTGTGTCAATGCATTCTAAGTAGTTATGAAGTTCGGTGGTAGTGATCGCAATTAATGTTGTGCTGTGATAGCTCAAAATTATCCTCAAGTTAATTTTTTATGTTTGATATACTTAATTTAACTATTATGTGTTTGAAAATATATAATAAGTTTAAGAACAAAGTTTAAATTTAAATGGAAAAAATATGTATAAGGATGAAAGAGCTAGAATAAGCATGAAGAGGCATAGAAAAATATAGGAATCTTTTAGATGAAGTGGTATAATGAAAAGTGGTAACTTTTAGATGAAGTGACATGTAAAAAGTGGTAATTTTTAAAATAAAGTGACATAACGGATAGTGGTAACCTTTTAGATGAAATGGTATGATAGAATGGTGGCAGCCTTTCTTGCGTGGCTTCCCACTCCTATAAATAGGGGTTGGGAGAAGAGAGGAAGATACATTCTGGATAAGAGAAAACAGTGAGAAGCATAGAGGTGGGAAAGGAGTACAAACTGTGTGATTTTTGAAAGTATTATGAGGTTTTATATAAAAACCTTGGGGAAACTCTACTAAATTCATGAGAGTAAAAAAAGAGAGAGGGAAGAGGAGGAAGACTCATAGTCAAAAGAAGGTTATAAACTATTATAAAGATAAGTCTTTTCTTAAGTTTTAAAATTCAGTTTCACTTTAATTTTTGGGATTGGCTTTTGAGAATTATGTTGGGTATTTTTAAGTCAAGAAAATGACCAAAAATATCCCAAAACTCTGGTAGATTTTTGAGAGAAAAAGGTCATAAATAAAGCTGGAACTCTACCGAAATTAAGATTACGACTGCTAAGAACCCAAGGTAATTGGATATTATGAATTTATAGCCTACGTAATTTTGAAGTATTTTACATTTTTGCAATATAAAAATGTGAAAGTGTTCTATTTGTCTTCCGTATTTGCTAAATAAATATTTGTAAAGTTTTACTTCACTATAAGTGTTATTTTGCTTTGTGTCTTCAAAATGTGATTTTGATATGTGTGCATCACTCATTATGGGAATGAGTTGTTCCAAACACACCTACATTATGCTAGGCTTCAATGTGACCATACATAACCATTCCATGTTTGGGTGTATTGGCAGAGTGGTAAGTGTGTATCCATACATAACCGTTTCGTGTTTAGGTGTACGGGAAAACAGTTTGATTTGCATACCCTAACCATTTCGTGTTCGGGGGGTAGTAGTATTTCAAGGTACTCATATATGTCATTCTATATTTGGGTACATGGAGAACCCGTGATAAGTATGTGTGCCTATGCATAATGTATGGTAACTGATTGATCCTGCAGAATAGTGATGAAGTATACAATGAAGCAATTGTGAATCTGTTTTTTGATTTATGCATTCGTCTTCTGATTTGTATATTTATTTTAGAAAGATTATAAAATATATGTTTTGTTGTGTATAAAGAAACATATATTGCATGTATTATGCTATGATTTCATAATATCGCATATTGGTATATTTTATCTCACCCCCTTTTTCACCCTCCAAATACTAATATACCACTGCATAGTGAGCAGTATACGGAGAAAATTTTCGAAGATAGACTCTAAGATTAAGGTTACTATTTCGTACTTTTATTTAGAAATATAAGCAAGGAAATTTAGGGTCTTGTATATATGTTTATGTTTTACATTCAAGGAATGTAACACTTCTGTAACTCTATTATGATTAATAAAGTTAAGTTATTTTACTTAACTCGAGTCTATGTGATTTAAGTAAATATGCTCTAGTTATTACTCTATAAGACATGGTGTGCTCCATGATAAGTGGTATTAGAGCACGGTTTTAAGACATCCCTTGAATATAAGGCTTAGGGTTAGATAAGGCTTAGATAGCATTGTGAAACATAGGGAAATGCCTCTAAGTTTGAATTTCATGAATGCAGAGAATGGCAAGAATAACGAGAGAGTAGGCACATCAGGTTCTGGAAGACCGGATCAAGCAAAGTCTAGATAGACTTTTGTGTATAGTTGAAGGCTTCGCTACAGTAGTAGGTCAACACGTAGTCCATAGCTAAAGTGCTACTAATGGTAATAATGCTAGTACCAGTAACACCCAACCGATGGATGAAAATAATGAAAAACTCATTGAAAGATTTAAAAAGATGAACCCACCACCATTAACTGGAGCAATCGACCCGATATTAGTCGAGCAGTGGATAATGGAGTTGGAGAAGATGTTCGAGGTTCTCAGCCTCACTTTAGAGCAAAAGGTACAATTAACCACATTCACATGCAAGGGAGCTGAAAAACACTGGTGACACCTGAAGAAGGGATCCCCGAGGACACCGATCCTTCGGAAAGCATCTTGAGTGACATTCTGCGGGAAGTATTTTCCTGACTTCGTTCAAAAATAGAAGAAAATGGAATTCCTAGAGTTAAAGCTAAGGAATATGAGAGTAGTAGAATATGCAGAAAAATTCATAGAGTTGGCTCAGTTTGCACCCAACTCAGTAGCAAATGGAAGCCTAAGAGCCACGAAGTTTCATAGAGGTCTGCGTAAGGAGATCTAGGATAAAATCTCAATTCTGAAAGATTAATTACTATCAAGAAACACTGAAAACAACATAGATTGCAGAAGAGGCTATAAGCCCAGTACCACAATAGATTCAAGAGGTTCGACCATTCATACCAAATAATAAGAGGAATGACTAAGAGCCACAACATATTGATAAAAGGCAAAAGATAGGTCTCATAGTCCTAACACAAGGGCGAGAGCATATATGCCCCCGTTGTGGAAAGAACCATGGTAGTAGACCCAGTTATAAACTTACAAATGGATGTTTTAGATGTAGTAGTACTCAATATTGGATCAAAGGGTGTCCTATCAATAAAGAGTAGATCAGGATAAAAACTTAAGGAAGAGTATATGCCTTTAGTGAAAGAGATGTTGAAGCCGCCAAGGATATGATATAAGGCATGCTCACTATCTCTAATACCTTGGCAAAGGTTCTAATAGAACCCAGATCTACACACTCTTTTACATCACATGAGTTCGCTCAATATCTGAACATTGAACAGTCATCTTTAGATTATGTATTAGTAGTCTCTATCCCAATCAACAGGGACTTGATCACTAGTACAGTCTGCTGAGGATGTATTGTAGAGATTGCCAATAGAGAGTTACTAGTAGATCTCACACTCTTATATATGCATGATTTTGACGTCATACTAGGAATGAACTGGTTGGTAGCGTACCATGCCAATATAGATTGTTACTTGAAGACGGTGACCTTTAATTCCCAATGATAAGGCCTTCAAATTTAAAGGGATTAGGGAGCCCCAACATCCATGTCTCATATCTTGCATTCAAGCTCTACGATTACTTGAGAAGGGATATGTAGGGTATTTGGCTTACATAGTGGAGAATAAAAGTTAAAATTTCAATCTATAAGAAACACTCATGGTGAAGGAATATTTTGATGTTTTCTTATAAGATATTCCAGGTCTACCCAAAGGTCAGGTGATCGAGTTCTTTATTGACTTAATTCTTGGTATGAGCCCTATCTTTAAGGCTTTATATCAAAAGGCAAATGCCAAACTAAAGGAACTCAAGAAATAATTGCAAGAATTATTTTATAAGGGTTTCATTAACCAAGTGTATCACTATGGGGAGCCCCAGAACTATTTGTAAATAAGAAGGATGGTACCATGCGGCTCTATATCGATCATAGGAAACTAAACCAAGTTACCATAAACAATAATTATCCGTTGCCTTTATCGATGATCTATTTGATCAAATTTAAGAAGCTCAAGTATTCTCATAGATTGATCTATGTTTTTGATACCATCAACTAAAGATTAAGAAAGAGGATGTTCTCAAGACTTCCTTTATGGCCAGATATAGCCATTACAAATTCTTAGTCATGCCTTTGGTCTAACAAATGCTCCTACGGTATTTATAAATTTGATGAACAGTGTAGCGCCCGGGAAATTGAAGAAGAAGAAGAAAAAAAAAAAAAAAAAACGGGGCCACGTCAGCAGCCACGTCAGCAGACCCAGTCAGCAATCCCGGCCAACCGGGACCTGCCACATGGTAAGACCACGTCGATCCGGGATGGGCCATGTTGGCGATCCGTGTATGCGCGATTAGACGGCCCAGATCAAATGTGCGATCGGACGGCCCAGATGCAATCGCACGGACGGCCCAGATTCAATCAAAAATGGACGACCCAGATTAAATCAAAATGAACGTCTGAGATCAAAAGGCAAAAGGGTATAAATAAGACCCCCACACCAGACCACAAAACCCTAGCCGCCTTCCCTCGCCAGAGAAGACGAACCAGAAGCCGGCCGCCGCCACCCGCCGCCGCACCGGAGGGATTTCTGACTGCCAATCGAGGTAAATTTCATACCCCCGACTCGTTTTTCCGCGCTGATTTCCCCTGTGGCCAAATCGGAGCCAAAATCCTGGCCAAACGGCCGAAAAACACGGTCGAAACCCAGCGGCGCCGCCGCGCCCCTCCTCAGTTTTTGCCTCCGATGAGGCCCTTCCCGGCCACCGTTTAATGCAATTTTTATATCACCGTGATCACCATTCTTTTCTCTACAGGTTGATCAGAGCCGAATCACCAAAACACGAACTTCACCGGAGAGCCGCCGCACCCGAGGGCATCGCCGCCGGTAAGCTTCGGTTTTCCATAATTTTTTGGCCCCCCGAGGGCCCTAGAGTTATTTAATCGCAAGGATCGATGCAAGTGTGGCTGAATTCGGCCAGAAACGATCGAAAACGGCCAAACCAAGGTGAATCGCCGCTGCAAGCGGCGACAGAAACGGCTGAAAACGGCCAAACCAAGGCGAATCGTCGCCGCAAGCGGCGGCGCCGTCGCCGGAGCATGGCGGAGCCGCCGTGCCAGAAATGCGATATTTGCCGAAAGGGGCCCTGGGCCTAATTTGGGATTTTTTGGAACACGTGCAGGTACCAGTAGTGCTTTCAGTTCCCCAGGAAAAATTCAGGGAAAATTAGGGACAGCCTGTAGGCGCACTGTGAAGCCGTGTTCGGACCCCGAAACGTGTAAGGACCCCTCACCCTTTTTCCTATCACGGTATTAAAGTTCAATAAATGATAAAACGGTATTTCATGAATCAACGAATGTGTGAAATTGCTTAAGGTCGCTAATGGAGCCCGAGTCTAGTGTGTTTGTCGGTTAACTGTTATTTGGCTTGTTTACAGTTTTAAATGCAGTATGAGGTTTGATGTTTTCATTTTACAGTTTCGTGTGCATATTTTACTGTTTTACTGATTATGGATTGAATGACTGGGGTATTGATGCTGTATGTTGTCTGTTTGGCATAAATTACCATTTCGCTTGTTTGTGTGTGGATTGATAATGCTGACTGAGGGAAAGGAAATGAAAGGTTATGTAAATGGGTAATTGTATAATGTTGTCAGCCTGACTAGATATCCTGAGAGATGGTGGACGGACCGGGTCCGTAGGGAACCCTACCGGG
>NW_019014427.1:58110-68568 GCF_000150535.2 Carica papaya | reverse complement strand
TTTCATATTTTTATTATTATTTTTCATAAAAAATAGATTTTATTACATTTTACCTTTTTTGTTTTATCTTAAACAAATTATTATTTTATATTTTTCCAGCCCATCTACAACCTTTTTTGTTCTTTTTTTCCCTTCCAATACATGCCCTTTACCCATTCATAAAACCATTAACCTCATTCTATATTCTGCAATATGTACAATAAGTAAGGTATAAGAATCTATATTTATTTAATGACTACAAATGTTTTGGATTTAATTACAATTTAATCTCAACAGAGAAAACCTTACATTTTACTTTTTCTCTTATGAAAGAAGTGTTAAGTCTGTATTTACCTTTAGATTATTAGTAATAAAAAATCATTAGGTTTTATATAAATAAAATTTCCAACACAACTAATTTTTCTTTAGCAATATCTGTCTTCCTAGATAAGAAGTTTTCTTTCACATCTACCTTAAGAAGTTATGTATTTCAATTATAACTTGCATATGTGGACTAATTGTGTATATGAAAAAAATATTTTTAAAAATTATGAATAGTTAATTAAGAAAATATTTAAATAAATAAACATTTAGGGTGATTGATCACATATCTAGACCAATATGTTGCATGCCATGGTTGATATATTACACATGAATGTTCTATCTGATGTCAAAATTGTAAATTTAAAAAAACATATCATGCCAAATAATGGAGAAAATTAAATTAATCATGAAATGCACAGATCTTTAGTGTAATGCTTCACGAAGTCGTTACAAACTTTCACCTCTGAGGGCAGATACAGATTTCCAACTACCCAAGTGGAATGACCAGATTAGATACAGATATGGCAATTTGCTCAGGCCCACTTCCGGCTGGCCAAACCATGGTACGATCTATGACCACGACCGTACCAACCATAGTGGTATGAACAGATATCTATAATCACGACATTACTTAGCCAAAGGTCCTAACAAATATTCGCATCACCACTCTCATCAGAGGGTATGCCGTCATCCACATGGAGCAGTCTTCCTAAGTTTTTCCAGACAAGATGGGGTTGGGGGAAACAGATACCCCTGATGGGGTTAGGAGAACGGATATCCCTTAGAGATAAAAAGTCTAACGAGACACTTGATGTATGATGCATGTCAATACAAATACATATTTCGAACTATTCATGCTTCATTCCACTTTTCTTTTCTTATTTTTTATTTCTTTATTTTTCAGATAACCTTACCAGTTTAATATTGTTTTAATTACATGCAAATCATTAAGTGTCTATAAATCACATAGCATGCTTGAAATAAAGAACAATTCATCTTATTTAGACCTACCAACACAAAATCATACAAAATAAGCAAAGTCACAAATTATCAATTTAATAAATTTTTTTGTCTAAAAATACTCTTAAAATGTATAAAGAAATACTAAATTTCTTACCAAAACCTTGATAACTTCTCCTTCACCATTCTTCTTTTATTTCTCCTTCTCTCTAGATCACTCTCTCACTCTCTAATTCTTGAAAAATAAAAGAATGGAAGTGTGGGGAAGAATGGGAAAGGAAGACCTTATTTATAGAAATTTGGAATCATTGGATTCGCACCAAATAGTGAAAGCTTGTGAAGAGAGAGGGAAAAAGATGCTCGGCATGAAAAATGAGGGAAAAAAATCGACCCCCACAGGTGGCAGCAGTGCACCGCCTAAGGTGATGGAAGTACACTGCCTGAGAAGATAATGACCTGTTCGGCATACTGCAGGCTAGTGTGCAGTCGCACGACCCTCCTACCGCACGAGCAGGACACAGGCCTATCTGCACAAGCCTACTGCGCGAATAGTGGCTACACAGTGTGCGACGCCTGTTTGTGCACAATGCGACGAGCGGACGGCCCACTTGCACGTGACAAGACACAGGGAGGAACCAGCCCCACATCGTGTGCGCAGATGGGACGTGCGAGCTGTATGCACATCTCGCGCATGCTGTACGCGCGCATAGTGCGCATGCGCAGATAGCTCCCTTTTTTCGTGGGATTTTCTCCCATTTTTTTCATTTTTCTAGAATTTATTTTTAACAAAATAAAATTAAAAAAACTAGCTAAATTCAACAAAAGTAAAATTAAATAGAATCTAATAAAAATTAAATAAAATCAAGATAAATAAATTCCCAAATTATGATAAAAATTTACAGAAATAGATTGAATGAGTTCAATGCTGCCTGAATGCCCCGAATAAATAGGGCTTTCCAAATAAATTAAGCACAGTGATGGGTGGGATGTTACATCCCCCCCACCTTAAAAAACTTTATTCCCCAAATTTATATCGAACAGGTCAAGATACTTCTCCTTCATCTCGCTTTCCAACTCCCACATTGCTTCTTCCAAGTTATGATGCTGCCATCACACCTTCACCATGGGAATCATCTTGTTGCGTATGACCTTGTCAGTCCACCCAAGAATCTCCATGGGAACTTCCTCATAACTCATGTCGACTTGTACCTTTACCTCATTGTGAGGAATGATATAAGAAGGGTTAGGAGGGTACCTTTTAGCATTGAGACATGAAAGATGTCATGTAAACCCATAAACTCTCGTGATAGAGCAAGGTGGTAGGCCATGGGTGCAATGTGCTTAATGATTAAAAAAGGTCCCACATAATGAGGGCTTAACTTCCCTCTTCTCCCCAACCGCATCTTTCCCTTATAGGGGAAAACCTTGAGAAAAACTTCGTCTCCCACAACGAATTCCTAGGGTCGCCTATGATTGTTGACATAACTCTTCTAATAGCTATGGGTTGTAGCTAAGTTCTTACAAATGATTGCGACATTTTCAATGGTCTCCTAAATGAAGTCTGTTCCCAAATGGCACTAATTTTTGACTTCATTCCAACAGGTAGGAGAACGGTAAGGCCTACCATACAATGCTTCATACGGAGCCATGCCGATGCTGGAATGATAACTGTTATTATAAGTAAATTCATATAGGAGAAGATACTCATACCAGTTATCACCAAAGTCAAGGACGCAAACACGCGACATTTCTTCAATGTCTGGATCGTATGTTTTAACTTTCCATCAATTTGGGGATGATAAGTGGTGCTGAAATGCAATCCGAACCCCAAAGCTTCTTGAAAACTGTCCCATAAATGGGAGGTAAATCGAGGGTCATGATCAAACACAATGGATGAGGGAATACCATAAAGTCAAACATTCTCATCAACATATAGGCGGGCTAATTTACTGGTGAAGTCAGTGGTCCTAATTGGCAGTCTTGGTTAGTTATTCAATGATGACCCAAATAGTGTTATGATCAAAATATGTTCTAGGTAATCTGGCGACAAAATCCATGGTTACATGCTCCCACTTCCATTCATGAATCGGAAGACCTTCTAATAAACGATCGGGTCTTTGATGTTCTACCTTAATTCTCTTGTAAGTGAGGCATCAAGAGAAGTAGTCGATTATGTCCTTCTTCATTTCTAACCACCAGTATTGTCGTTTCAAACTCTCAGGATGGATGGATAGCTTAGAAGCATGGTCAGTCTTGAGGACATCCACCTTTATACCGACAAAAACTAAAATTTGGTTTCGAAATCTAAACAGTCCATCATCTGAAATCCTAAAATCAGAAAATTCATCAGAGGAGAACTTATCTAGATCTTGATGAGTTTTGGGTCGGTGGACTGAGCTTCCAAGATTTTCATGAAGACATTCAACAAGGCTCAAATTTGAGCAAGATAGATGCCTTTGCCATGGTAGTTAAGCTGGAGCGACCATATAGTATCCATCAATTTCCAAATGGAGGCCATGGTTTGGGCCAACATTGCGGACTCCTTTCTACTTAGTGCATCTGCGACTACATTTCTTCTACTAGGGTGGTAGATGATCTTGCAGTCATAGTCCTTTAGAAGATCCATTTAGCAACTCAGTCTCATGTTTAAGTCCCTTTGTGAAAGATGTACTTCAAACTCTTGTGGTCAGTGTAAATCTCGAAAGTCTGACCAAACAGGTAGTGATGCCATATCTTCAGGGCAACGATAATAGCCGGAAACTCTAGGTCATGGTATGGTAGTTTCACTCATGAGGTTTTAACTGTTGAGAACCATAAGTGACTACTCTACCATGTTGCATCAAGATGCACCCCAAGCCGATATGAGAGGCATCACAGTAAACCTGAAATCATCCAATATTGTTAGGGAGGATCAACACAGGAGAAGAGGTGAGATGATGCTTCAATTCCATGAAGCTTTCACTACATTCATAATTCTAGACAAATTGTACACTATTTTAGGGTAGTCGGGCTAATGGAGTAGCAATCTTAGCAAATCTGCCAATGAATCGCTTATAGTAACCTGTCAAGCTAAGAAAACTACATAGTTTGACCACATTAGTGGGTGGATTCAAGTTGACGACTATTTCAACCTTGAACGAATCCATGAAAACTCCTTCACTCGAAATTACATGATCGAGGAAGGAAACTTGATCCAACCAGAAGGAGCATTTGTTAAGTTTAGCATATAGTTGTTTCCAGCAAAGGGTCTCCAAAACTTCAATTAAGTGCACTGCATGTTCCTCTAGCCTCTTGGAGTACACTAAGATGTCATCAATAAAAATGATGACATACTGGTCTAGTGTGTGCTAGAAAACTCTGTTTATGAGGTCCATGAAGGCTTCAGAGGCATTGATTAACCCAAATGGCATTACCCTGAACTCTTACAAATTATACCTACACCGAAAAGTAGTCTTCAAAATATCTTCTTTCTTGATTCTCAGCTGGTGATATCCCATCCTGAGGTTAATCTTAGAAAAGACCATGGCTCCTTGCAGTTGATCAAAGAGGTCAATGACCCGAGGTAAGGGGTACTTGTTTTTAACTGTCACTCAGTTGAGTTCCCAGTGATCCACACAGAGTTTGAGGGATCCATCCTTCTTCTTAATGAACAACACCGGAGTGCCCTAAAGAGAATGGCTAGGAAAGATAAATGTATGTATAATTAGTTTAGAAAGCTAATTTTCTAGCTCTGCTAGCTCAGTACGACTCATTCGACAGACAAGCTTTAATATTGGCTGGGTTTTGAACAACAATTCAATTAGGAACTCTACTTTTCGTGGGGGTAGTAGTCCAGGAAGTTCGATGGGAAAGACATCTGAAAAGTTACAAACAGTCGGTACAGAACACATAGTAGAATCAGCACCCATATAAAGTTATAATTTCACTTTCGCAATCGATTATTGCTTTATACTTCTCTAACCCGTCCATTCCTAATATCACATCAAATCCTGAAAAATCTAACAGTATTAGATTCATAAGTATTTCTATCCCTGAAGCTTTTATCGTATAATATTTATGTACACAGTGCGCTTCTAATATTTTTGCTAAAGGTTCTGGCCTAAAATTTAACAGTATTAGAGAGAGTTTCTACCATTAATATTTCTGCTAAAGGTTCTGGCCTAAAATCAAGATTACAAGCAAATACACAGGAAATAAAAGAGTGAGTAGCACCTATATCAATCAAAGCCTTAGTAGAAATATCATAAATAGGAAACTACCCTAGATAAGAACAGGAGTGGAGAGAGCATCGGGTTTATCTAAGTGATACACATGACCCTAAGCTACAGGCTTGGCCATGTCCTTCGGTCACTAGGGGTAGTCTTTTATAAGATATATGGTACTTCCTCACTAATAGCAGGCATGATTGATACGTCGACAGGGCAGGTCCCCATGTGAGCGATCACAATGCTGACAGGGTTGGTTAGGTCGGGTAGGCTGAACTGTAGGTGGAGGTAAAGTAGGAGGAATGGCAACTCTAGTTCGTTTTGTCAGGGTGGCCACTTACCAGATCAGGCAATCTCCTTCTAAGTTATTAGGGTTGTTGCTATTGGGTACGGACTCGGGCAATGCGTTGGTGCTTGACCAAGATAAGGTCTTTGCCAATTGGGCATATTCTAGCACCTCCACGTAAAAGCTAGGTCTCAACATCACAACCTGATCATAGATGTTGGCACGAAGGCCCTTTAGAAACTTTCTAGCTTTAAGTGACCATTATAGGGATAAACCTAGACAGTTGGACAAAATAGACTGTATATTGGGCAATAGTTAGATTTCCTTGGCAGAGATCCTAAAATTCCTCTTCCTTCTTTTCTCAAACATAGGCAAGGAAGAAGTTATCAAATAATGCATCCATAAAAACTTCTCAGGTGGTAGGGGTAGGTAGGACTTCCTTCTTAAGTCACCATTAGTGTTTTGGTTCGCGTTTAGCATAATGGCTGCTAGGGAAACTTTCTATTCCTCATTTAGGTCTAAGATAGAGAAAAGCTTTTCTATCTGTAGGATCAAGACTTTGACTATTAAGGGGTTAGGGCCACCTTCAAAATGTGGGAGGTTAAGCTTCCTAAACTCCGTTATGCTATGGGAAATGGACCTTTTGGTCATTTAGTATTCTGGGGCAGGAGATGGACAAGGGTTGGCTTGATTTTATCCTATGGCTGCAGTTAATCCTTGGATGGCTCGAAATGGTTTGGCAAATTCAGCCCTGGTCCAATGATCTGGGGCTTCAGATGGCTTGGTATGCTTTATGGATGGTCTTCCTTACGTCATTCCTATAAAAGAAAGGAAGACACGAGTTGGTGGTCTAATTTTGGAAAAGTGCACTTATTCTTCCTAGGTATTCTATGGGTCTTTCTACCTAAGGCCTCAGTGGAAGGGATTTGATTCGCGTAAATCTGCTCTGATACCATCTGTGACATCTCAAATGCTAATTAAGGCATGTGAGTATCAGATACAGAAACAAAATAACGAGTGCATGATAAAATTTTATGCAACGAAACAAATTAATAAAAATCTCTTATAAATATATATAGTTCCAATTACATACACATAATTGAGGACATAAGTGACTACAAAATATAAAGTTAAAATACAAACGAAGGAGACTTTTTTTACTATATTATTGGACTCATTAGAGTGCGAAAATGATCATGCATTCAAGTTTTGTGGATCCACGGGATCCTCATAAACTTCAATGGGTAGGTCAGCTGGTGGTTCCTCATTCTCTTCCTTATCTAGGTGGAGCATAGAAAGAGCGTGTTCCATATACTGGGTAAGAAAAATAGTATTTAAATAACATCATAAAGTTTTAAAGGCGAATTATTCTAGCTTAAATACTTACCAATTGGCTATTTCATAAATCTATCTTATATTATGAAAATAATTTATTTATTAGAGAAAAATATCATGTTAATATAATCAAACAAACACACATCAGACCAGATAATAGAGAAAATCAAATAAATCATGAAATGCTCATATTTTCGTGTCATGCTTCATGAAGTCGTTACGACTTCCATCTCTGAAGGTAGATACAGATTTCTAACTATTCATATGGAATGATCAGATCAAATACAGATACGACAATTTACTCAAGCACATTTCTGGTTGGCTAAACCATGGTATGATCTATGACCATGACCGTACAACCATAGTGGTCCTATTAGAAATTCTATAGTCATGATAGTACTTAGCTAAAGGTGGCCCCTAACAGATATTCGCATCACCACTCTCGTTAGAGGGTATGCCGTCATCCACAGAGAGCGGTCCTCTTACATCTTTCCAGACTAGATGAGAGAGGAAAAAATAGATAACCCGGATAGGGTTAGAGGAATAGATACCCCTCAGAGATAAAAGGCCTAATAAGGCACTTGATGCATTATGCATGTCAATACAAATATATACTTCGAACCATTCATGCTTCATTTCACTTTTCTTTTCTTTTTTTTTGTTTCTTTATTTTCTAAATAAACTTACTAGTTTCATATTATTTTAATTACATGCAAATCATCAAGTGTCTATAAATCACATAGCATGTTTGAAATCAAGAAAAATTTATCTTATTTAGACCTACTAACACCAAATCATGCAAAACAGGTAAAGTCATAAATTATCAATTTAATAATATTTTTTGTCTAAAAATACCCTTTAGACATCTAAACAAATACTAAATTCCTTACTGAAACCTTAATAATTTCTCCTTCACCGTTCTTCTTTTCTTTCTCTCCTCTCTCTAGATCACTCACTCTCTCTCTTTCTATTTAATTCTTGAGAAATAAAAGAATGGAAGTGTGGAGAAGAATGGGAAGGGAAGAACTTAATTATAGAAATAAGGAGCTGTCGGATTCGCACCAAGTGGCAAAATCTGGTAAAGAGAGAGTAAAACATATGCTTGGCACAAAAAACAAGGGAGGAAAATCTCCCCCGCCGGCAATGGTGGCGTACTGCCTAAGGTGGTAGTGGCCCGCTTGGTGCCCTGGGTGCTAGCATGCAGGGCTACCACACGTAGCCACCAGGAACACAGGGGCCTGTCCACGAAGGTTTGCTGCATAGACGATCTGTCTTTGCGCGACAGGATGCTCGCAGGAGCTAGCCCCAGCCCATGAGCACGGATAGGACGTGCGCATTATACGCACGGTGTGTGTCAGTTGTGCGCGTGTGCACGCGCACAATGCACAGGCACCTGTAAGGGTTACTCCCTTTTCGTGCGGGATTTTCTCCCATTTTTTTGTTTTTCTAAAATTTGTTTTTAATAAAATTAAACTAACTAAATTCAACAAAAATAAAATTAAATTGAATCTAATAAAAATTAAATAAAATCAAGATAGATAAATTCACGAATTATAATAAAAATTTGTGAAAATAAATTAAATGAGTTCAATGCAACCTAAAGGCCCGAATAAATAAGGTTTTCCAAATAAATTAAGCACAGTGATGGTTCGGGTGTTACAAAAGTGGAGACTCATAGAGTTCCAAAAGTTGAACTTGAATGTTTGACATAAGAGATCAAGATTATAGCTAGCCAATATAAAAGTACAACCCATTTACATACAAAAAATTAGATAAGCCCAACAGTGTGATCTTACCTTGAAGTCGATTATGGAAGATATCAGTAAGGGACTTAGGCCAAAACTCTAACTACGAAAGATGGTGTATTGAGGCTTGGAAACAGAGCATGTGTGCTAAATAATAATAATATGATAAATGAGATATTAGAAGAAGCACACTACTCTAGATTTCCTATGCATCTTGGCAACATTAAGATGTATAAGAACTTGAGGACCAAATATCGATGGAGTGGGATGAAGAAGGGTACAGGAGAGTTCATTTCCAAATGTTTCATCTACCAATTAATGAAGGCTAAACCTTGCCAAAGCAGAGTGGAAATGAGAACATATTACCGTGAATTTCATGGTGGGTCTACCTAAAACAAGATCTCACCATGATGTCATTTGGATTTTCGTTGATAGACTAACTAAGTCTGCTCATTTTCTGTCTATCAAAGTAAATGACCCACTGGACAAGTTAGCCAAGCTCTATATTACAAAGATTGTGAGATTGTATGGAATTATAATCACAATTATCTCTGATCGAGATCCCCACTTCACTTCAAGATTTTGGACCAGTCTATAGAATATTATGGGGACCAAGTTATCTTTTAGTACGACGTTCCATCCTTAAACAGATGGTCAATTAGAATGGACAATCCAAACTCTAGAAGATATGCTATGAGCTTGTGTCAATGAGTTGCAAGGTAATTGGAACGACTATTTATCTTTGATTGAGTTTACGTATAAAAATAGCTATCAATCTAGCATTCAAATGGCATCCTATGAAGCTTTGTACGGAAGACCTTGTAGATCACCTATTTGTTGGGTTGGGGAATGAAAACTAGTTGAATATGAATTAGTAGAAGAAACTATAGAGAATGTGAAATTGATCTGGAAACATCTTCTAACAGCTCAAAGTAGGCAGAAAAGTTATGCCGACAATTGGAGAAGAGATTTAGAATTTGATGTAGGTGACCATATATTTTTTAAAAGCTCACCAATTAAAGAGATCACGAGATTTGGGAGGAAAGAAAAACTTGGTCATAAATTTATCAGATCTTTTGAGATATTGGATAGAGGGGGAGTTTTCACCTATCATTTAGCATTGCCACTTGAGTTAGCTAATATACACAACGTCTTTCGTGTGTTGATGCTGAAGAAATATCTCCCAGATCCATCGCATGTACTCCAAAATGAACCCCTTGCACTTCAGGACAACCTATCCTACATTGAGCTTCTTGTGTAGATAGTAGATCACAAAGAGAAGATATTACCATTAAAGGTAATTTCCTTAGTAAAGGTACTATAGTAGCATCATTCAACTGAAGAAGCCACATGGAAGCTAGAAGAGGAAATGAAGACCAAATACCCACATCTGTTTATGACCGCTAGTTAGTCTAATTTAGAGGACCAAATTTCTTTTTTAACAGGGGGGAGGATGTGATAGCTCGAAAATACCCCTGAGTTAATTTTTTCTATTTGATATATTTAATTTAACCTTTATATGTGTTTTAAAATATATGATAAGGTTAAGGAGATAGTTTAGAGTCAAATAGAAAAAGGATAGATAACAATGAAAGAGTGAGAAGAAGCATGAAAAGTCATGAAA
>NW_019014427.1:5175-20264 GCF_000150535.2 Carica papaya | reverse complement strand
TTTTTAGTCTTCACTTAATACTCTTCTACATGATTTTGGCTTGACATTAAATTGCATTTTTTTGAGAGGTGGTTAGTAAAGATAGACTACAAGATAGTAAAGGGACTTAGTTTTGATTTATCTTCTTTTCTTTCATTAGTTTTCCATATTTTTCTGCATGACCCTTGATGTATAATCTAGGTTTCCATTTTTCTTTGGTCTCTCAATAACTAAAAAATTTAGATATTGATATTTTATATGAAAATGTTCTCTATTTTTTTTAATTTTTAAACTTTTACTTTTATCATAAATATTTATAAATTAGTTAACGATTGAAAAATGACAATGAAAATAATAATGATATTTAAAACTATGAAAATATTGAAAAAGAAGTTCAGTTTTAAACCTACAAAAATTTGAAAAGCTAATGCACAGAGGGTTTTCTGGTTTATTATTCTGAAACTTGTAGGTGAAGAACCTGAAGGAAACTGTGGTAAGTTTTGATGATGATTATTATCCTTTTTTGCCTATTATTTTTCACAATTAATTTCATAAATTTCTTCCACTGCCATTGTTGGATCATTTGAAGCTTTGTTAACAGACTCCTAAACTGACCCTTCTCCATTGATAGAATTCTTCTTCTCCACTTCTTTCATTAATCTTCTTAACAGCTTCTCCTCTGCATCGATTTCATTTTTGCACTCGATCAGTGATATTGAACCGTTCCACTCTTTTTCAGGTTGAACTCTGATCTACAGTAGCTTCTTTTTCTCCCTTTCTACTTATGGCTAGATCCTTGAACCAGTGAGTTTTAGGTTTTAAGTAATAGATGAAATCGATGACATATTACTGAATTCAAATACTAGACAAGAGAGAGATTGAGAGAGATAGAGAAAGAGAAACTTATGTTAGGGGATGAAGAAAGCAAAAAATTTAATATATATTTGCATGAGATATATACATTTTAAATACAGTTTTTTAACTTATTCAATGTCTATTAGTGTTTATTTTTAGTTTCTGAATATGTTCACTTTATCAAAATATTTATTTAAATTTATAAAACTATTATATCTATGGAAAATATTATGTAGGAGAGAAATACAAATCATCTAATAAGGTTCTTATTGATTTTCAGTTTTCTCATATGAAAAAAATGTTAAGTCTGTACTTATATTTGGTTTATTAGAAATCACAATCAACTACCTGCAAATATATTACAGAAATGAATTTTAGTAATAAAAAATAATTAGTTTTTATATAAATAAAATTTTCAACACACCTTCAATTTTTTTATCAGTATCTACTTTACTGGATGAGAAGTAATCCATCACATCTACCTTAACGAGGTTTGTATTTCAATTATAACTTACATATGCCTTTACTATGTAGATTAATTGTGTATATGAGAAAAATTATTATTTTAAAAATTATGAGTAGTTAGTTAAGAAAATATTCAAATAAATGAGCTTTTGGAGTAATTGATCACATCTCTAGTATATTGTGTAGCATGTTATGGCTAATCTATTACATAATACCATTATATTTGATGCCAAAATAAACAAAAAATAAAACTCAATCTAATTTTTATTTTCGAGAAGTTGGTATGTAAATGCTAAAATGTAATAACAAAATAAATTAAATTAAATCACACACCCGCATGTAGATATAAACATAAATAAAAATGATTAGAGAATAGTACATGGGTTGACATAATAAACAATCATGAAATTATTTAATGATTACGTAATTCTTAATTAGTTCATAGAATAAGATAACATTATACATATATAAACACAAATCTAAAAAGGTTGATAATGGAACATAGATCAAAATATAAATACAATAAAATTATTATTGTGAGGTTAATGCTTTTAAACAATTTACATGAAAAAAAATTAATTGTGATAACATAAATTAAAATATAAATTATTATTGTTAATTAGCGATTAACAAAGTCTTTAATAACTATATTCATATAGATTTTCTTTCTTTTATTGACTAAATTAAAAGAAAATATTAAAGAACTAACAAATATAATTATTCATTAACTTGTCAATTATAAGATTAGATTTTAAATTTAAAAGCTCCAATAAAGGACATATGACGTGCATGAATATATATAAATATATAAATGCATGCATATACATAGGTATGGAGGCAAATGCATGCAGATACATACATATTGTTTTCCCTACTTCTTAGTTTTATAATTAAAATTAAAAGAAAACTAAAACATAAGAAAAGTCTACATTGAAATACTTTCTGATGAAAATTTTTTTAAAAATGGAAAAACTACAAAGATTTTAACTCTTAATATGCTTGTTTTTGGAAATATAAAAAGAATAAAATTGACTAGATTTTAATTTTGATATTTTTAATAAATAAATAGACATATGACGTGCATGAACATGTGAGAACATATAAATATATGCACATAGAGAGTTAAAAGCATGCAGACATATACATATATTTTGACTACTTTTTACTATTATATTTTAAAAAAACAAAATAAAAAAAAAGTGTACAACTATTAGGGGAAATTTATTGAAAATCTCTACTAAATTGAAATATTTTATGATCAAATTCCTCTTATAAATAGAAAAATGTACAGACCTAAACTCTTAACATGCTTGTTTTTCAAAATCTAAAAAGAATAGAACAAAAACTCAGTATTTAATTAACCTAAAATGATTATATAGTTTTTGTTCTTCAGCTTCTTATGACTTGAAAGGCATGTGCACTTTTTTAAGAAATCTTTGAAAAGGCTTACCTTTCTAACAGTTTATAACCTCCCTTTGACTATGTGCCTTCTTCCTCTTATCTTCCTCTTCCTCTGCTCTCACAAGTTTAGCAGAGTTTCTCCAATATTTTTTATATAAAACCTCAAAATACTCTAAAAAAATCATACACTTCTTACTCCCTCTTCTTCCTTCTCCTATATGTTTCCCTTTAATTTTTTCTCATCCGGAATGTCTCTTCCACCTTCTCCGTTCCCCTATTTATAGGAGGAGGGAGCCACGAGAGAAAGGTTGCCACCATTCCATCATGCCATTTTATCTAAAATTTGCTACCTTTCATCATGTCACTTTATTTAAAACGTTATCACTTTCCACATGCCATTTTATCTAAAAAGCCTTTTCACAAGCTGCTTCATCTAAAAGGTTACCACTTTCCCATGTTACTTCATCTAAAAGTTATCACTTTCTATAATGTCACTTTATCTAAAAGTTACCACTTTTCACATGTCACTTCATATAAAAGTTGTCACTTTCTGTTATGTCAATTTATCTAATAGTTATCACTTTTCATTATATCACTTCATTTAAAAGGTTCCCATCTTTTTCCATGCCCCTTCATGTTTATTCTAGCTCCTTCATCCTTATTCATCTTTTTTTTGTTTGACTCTAAACTATGTCCTTAACCTTATTATATATTTTCAAATACATATAAAGGCTAAATTAAATATATCAAACATAAAAAATTAAGTTGGAGATATTTTTCAAGCTATCACATTATAATTAACAATTTAACAGCTGTTCATCTATTTATTCTCATAATTTTTTCTTTTATCAGCTCGAATACGTTTTACTCATTTTTAATGTAAAGGCCGAGAACTAAAAAGGAAATAAAATCAGAAATTGAATGTGGAAGCAGAATAATAGACTTGTTCTTGATCGTGACCCTGTTCAGTCTCCTGTAGTCAATACATAATCTTAACGTCCCATCTCCCCTTCCTTGTAAATGGGACTCCAGCACTCCAAGGAGAAATATGGTGTCGGATGAACCCACTGTCATACAATTTCTTGATCTATTTCCTTAAATCTTCCATTTCTACATGAATCATGAGGTAAGGGAAAACTGAGATAGGCTGCGTGCTAGACTAAAGGTCTATGGTGAACTCAACTTTCCTACCCACTGGTGGTCCAGGAAGTTCATCAAGAAACATATCCAAAAAGTCTCAGACTACCGGGATCTCTTGAATACAAATTTCTTTTTTACGTTTGTATATTATAGAGAAAACGACCAAGTTAAAGCGCTATGTACTAAAGAATTTGTTAGGGGAGAATAATATTTGAAACTTTTATTAGCTTGTAAATGACTCTTTATTAGGAGGCTTAAATACAATTTTTCTCGTGGAAACAATCCACGGTGGTGTGATACGTCACTAACCAGTTCATTTTTGAAAATACATCAGGGTCCCCCATGTCAATCTCATTCAGGTCCATCATGGGTGAAATCAAGTCCCGTGGAAGAGGGGCCAGATGTTGCTGGGGAGGGACTGGCTAGCCCTGTAATGGTGTCGGATGATACGGTGGGGGGCTTCGAATAGTATTGTGACGGTGTCGGATGATATGACAGAGGAGCAGGGTTGCATCGAGGTGGCGTCAGATCCTCTCATTGTTGGGGTGGCTCATATTATTAAAGTGGTGGATGGTCAAACAGTTCCCTCCTCTTTCCCTTGCCTACTGGGTAGAGATGAGTCCTTCTAAAATCTCGAAGAGCTGATCGACATCCTCTCGAAGCGACCCATCTCGGGTTGCTCTGTTCAGCAAGGGACCTCATCTTCTCATGTCTTTATACTTATTTTTCAAAAGGAAAGGGTTGAGTGATAGTTCCTATTTAGTATTTTTAAGTCTTTGTGTAAGGAATGATTCTAAGGAACGCGGCTCTGATACCAACTGTGAATGCCCGGAACTTAAAAAGAAATAAAATTAGAAATTGAATGCAAAACGAAATAATAGAGTTAGGGTTTACATTCCTTACACAATATTTTAAAGTACCCAATAGGGCTACGAGAATATCCCTTCTAAAAGAACAAACGAAAATAAAAAAGTAAGCAAAAAGTAAACAACTGAGCATCCTTGGACAACCTTCACTAGCTTTTAAAGGAGTCGGGGTGGTGAACTATTCACAACCCCCTTATTGATCGGGATCTTGATCTTGGTCCTTTTAATCTGAAATAGTTAATGAAGGGGTGAAATACACTAGCCCAGTAAGAATATCACACTACTCACCGATACAGAAAATGAAGATTGGTAAAAATCATAAAAACAACCAATGGAGCTCTTAATTTAAGTAAATTCATTTATCATAAGTAAAACCATTTATTTTATAATTACCGTGGCTAGATTTTCAAAATTGATATATAGAGACAATAATTCAAATAGCATTCCAATCTCATTTTCAAGTAAGGAAGAATAACAACCTTCCCTTTTTATTTGCCTACTGGTATCCATGGGGTCTATAGGGATGTCCCACTACACGTGAACCATTATTCAACATTTTCAACCAACCGGCCATCCCCACACCCTATCCGGTATGAGTGCCAAGAATACCATCACTCAATACCTTGTCCAGTATGAGGGTGAAACGGGCCATCCCTGTATCCTGTCCAATATGAGTGCCAAAAAATACTAATCCTCGATACCCCCTCTGGTATGAGGTGATGTTCACAGTAGGGTTCTCTATGTACCCGGTCCATCCACCATCTCCCAGGATATACAGTAAGGCTACCATTCATTCATTCACTTAACCAATCAATTTTTCATTTATATTTAATTTTTAGTTTCACAATTTGACCGTAAATTAACACAAGACAAACAATACATGCATTAAGAATACACAACTGAATCATTTTACCAATTACAGTATGTTATGATGCATTTAAAGCTGTAAAATCAAATAATCGGTTAAATAGGACAAACAATAATAAGTAACTAGTTCTGGCTCCATTAGTAACCTGTAATTAATTTTCAAAGTTTTCTAAATTATACAAAATACCGTATTATTGATAATTGAACTTCAATTTCATAATCAGGAATAAGATCAGGTATTCTTACCCGAATCGGTGTTCGAAATACCAAATTTTTAGCTGCACCTCCTAGCGGCCCTCGAGTTTCTTAAATTTTCTTGTGGAGATTAAAACACGCTTCACATGCCTAAAGATATACCAAAAAACCCAAAATCAATGTTAAAAACCTTTTTTGGCAAATTTTAGAATTATGGCACAATGACACCGCCGTGCTCCAGCGATGGCACGATCGTCTGCAGCGGTGGCTTGCCTCGGCCTGGCCTTTTTCGTCCAATTTTGGCCGGTTTCAGTTGGTTTTATACCCACCCCCTGCGAGAAAACACTTTAGGAGGTCTCGGTTGGTTGAAAATAGTCAAAAAATAAAAAATTACCGACAGCGTGTTTTTTTGGTGCGGCGGCTCTACCATCTCACCTTCGCAGCTGAGCATTTTTCTTCAGTCAACTTTTTTTGATAGTCGGAGGTGGCTCTGGCACTGTGGCAGACAGCAGTCAGCTCTCTTCTCCAGCGACTGGTTCTTCTTTTTCAACAGGAGGCTAGCAGCTAGGGTTTAGGTTTGGTGTGATGCGAGATATTTATACTCGTCTGCCTTAAATCTGGGCTGTTCATCGCATTTGATCTCGACCGTCCGATCACGTTTAAAAAAAATGAATATGGACCATTCATCACGATTTGATCTCGACTTTACGATCGTGTTTAAAAAGAAAATAAATCTGAATCATTCATTACATTTAATCACGTCCGTCCGATCGTGCCTGAGGAGGGAATGGATCCGAACCATCCACGTGCACAGAAACGTTTCCTGGCCATCCGATCATGGGCACGCGGATTGCTAGTGTGGCCTCCCATGTGGCACCGAGTCAGTGTGTCTTACCACGCGGCTGGCTCCGGTTCGTCAGGTTTACTGACTGGGCGGTCCTACGTGGCGAATTTTTCTTAATTGCATTCTGACCCCCAGTTTCAGACCTTTTCCCAAAATTGTTTTCAATTTCATCCTCCACCTATTTTTTCCTAATTTTACATTAAATGAAAATTTATAAATTTAAAATTATATTTTCATATACTTTTTTAATTTTAAAATTAATCCCGGGCTAAATTTCAGGCCTGAGTATTACATTTAATTTTAGTTCGCACAATTTTATTTTCACTAAGATCATAACATATATGGTAAAATATTCAAATGTTTTTACTATTTAAGAAGGTCGAATTAAATTTTAACTAAAGAAATAAAATTAGAAACCTATTTTCAATATTTGTAAATTTGATTTACTCTTATATATTTAATTAAAAATATAATTGAACTGCATAACTATTTTCTATCTTTAAAAATATGTTATTGTTTTTATAAATTTCAATTTTGATTTTAAAATTTATAATTAATATAATAGAGAATTTCATTAAGTGAGTTCAATCTCTCCATACTTATTCAATGTGATTTTTGAAGGGTTTGCTACAAAAGCTAAGAAAGTTATCGTTTTATCTTCTATTACTATATAATTACATTATCTGTACTACAATTATAGTAAGAAAGGGCTACCATTATATATAAATATCGTAATAACCAAAAATTAGGAGTTAATGATGACTCTCATCATCCATATGTTGAGTTAAGGAAGAAGAGCTAGGGTTTCTCCATTGTTTTCACATGCACCACCAATTTATATCTTATATTCCTCCTCATCACTCTTTCCCTTGTTGCCTTTTTCATTGATAATGATGCCTCTATTTGATTGTTGAGGCATCGTTATGAAAAACTCCTCTAACATCTTGCTCTTTAACACACCTCTTGACTTGCTCATTAAGTTGTACTTCTCTATATTTCCTTTTGCCCCCCTGAACAATAACAATTTTAGTACTTATAACATAACCACATGTCAACTTAAATATTTATTAGGTATTACTCGCCCAATAATATTTCAAAATTTTCTCTAGTTGAGGTAACGATATTTGCTAAAAATATTTCATCACTTATACAAACAACAAATAAAGTTTATTCACCTATATAATTTGTTATTAGTAATATGTTATTAATTACCTCATCAATGTGATCAATCTCCTCTTCCACTCCCTTCATGATGGTCTTCTCCATCATCTATAAGTACCAAACAATTAAATCATGTAATTTTCTTTTATATCCATCAACAAATAACTAAATATTACATAATAAGATTACATTAGACACTTCACCATTTATATAAAAACATAAAGCAAGGTAATTCTAACAGTCTGCTCAAGAATAAGAATATTAATTTTAATCTTTTGTATTAATTTATTTACCTTATCAAAGATCTGAGGCCTCTCTTTTGCCAACTAGTTCACCTGTTCCTCTTCTGTTGGCACCTACAAAAATTATTACAAAAGCAAAGCATATTTTAGTCAACACTCTACACATACATGTATATATATAAACATTTATACTCCACTCACTGAAGCATTCACTTCTTCCTCCATATTGTTACTAGATTTCCTCATTAAAGGCATCTATATAAAAAAAAAGACTTAAGATAAAATATTTTAATACTATAATGTTACTCATGACTTAATATTTTCAAAATATATATATGTATACACTTAAAACTAACAAACAGAAGAAGATGTGCTTTGCTCTCCATCCAACACTTTCCTTAACCTACCAACCTTCCTATTCATTGAGGTACTCCCTTGTTCCCCATCCTCCTTATTCCTCCTTGGCCTTCCCACTTTCTTCTTTTCTCCCAATGGCACTATAAAACTACTATCTTCTTCTGTGTTCTTCTTCTTTGGTTTTGGAATGGGTTTATTTGGGTAGATTTCATACAATATAAAATCAGTTACCTAGATTACTGATCAAAATGATCCCTTAGATTCCTATGAATATAGTACTATAGTCCCACATGAATATAAATATTATCAAGCTTCTTTCTCTATTTCTAGATGAATATAGTATATTCTTCCACATTCCAAGAGTTTAGATAGAAAAAACGAGTGATCTAGAGAGAGAAGGAGAGGAAGAGAAGAAGAACGATGTAGGAAAACGTTGAGATTCTGGTAAGAAATTTAGTATTTTTTTAGAAAAATTAAAATAATAAATATGTGATTTTTGTGTGGTTTGCATGTTCTATATTTTATAGTTCTAATAAAGTGAATTATTCTTGATTTCAAACATGCTATATGATTTATAGGCACTTGATGATTTGTATGTAAATAAAATAATAAGAATTCGATGATATTATCTGAAAAATAAATAAAAAGAGATGTGGAATTAAGCCTAAATGGTCCAAAATATGTATATATCTGTTTTGACATTCATAATACATCAAGTGATTAGTTAGGCTTTTTATCTTTGAGGAATATTTATTTCCCCCTCCCCTATCTAGTCTGGAAAGACGTGAGAGGACTGTTTCCTGTGGATGACGGTGTACCCTCTGACGAGAGCGGTGACGCGAATATTTGTTAGGAGTAACCTTTAGCTAAGTATTGTCATGGCTATAGAATATCTAGTAGAACCACTATGGTCAGTACGGTCGTGGTCATAGTCGTTATATAGTTTGACAAGTCAAAAATGTGCCTAAGTAAATTGTCATTACCTGTATCTGATCTAGTCATTCCACATGGGTAGTCAAAAATTCGTATCTGCCCTCAAAGATGGAAGTTAGAACGACTTCGCAAAGCGTGACACAAAAATCTGAGCATTTCTTGATTTATTTAATTTTTTCTATTGTTGAGTATGATTTTAATTTGATTATTGTGACTATGACATGATGTTTCCTCTAATAAATGAATTTTTTTTCATAAAGTAAGATAGGACCCCGATGTGACCTGATGGTAAGTAATAATGATATTATTATTCACCTTTTAAACCTTACGATATTATTTAAATACTATTTTCTTTACTGAGTATATAGAACTCACTCTTTCCATGCCAACCTCCCCATATGAGAAGATACTGAGGAACTGTCCGCTAACCTACTCCTTGAAGTCTATGAGGACCCCATGGATCTGCAAACCTTGAGTGCATGATTGTTCAAGCACTCTGATGAGTCCAACAACATAATGATAGAAGTGATCTTTTTTTGTATTTTGATATTTTGTATTTTATTGCCACTTCTGGCCTCAGTTATATATATGTATAATTGGAACTCATATATCTTGTAAGGATTTATAATAATTTACTCCACTGCATACAATTTTTATCATGCACTCGTAACTGTTTCTGTATCTGACACCTTATAATACCCAATTGTATTTTAATGTAAATTAAATTAATTTATGCAATTTTTTAATTTTTTAAATTTTAATTTAGTGTAAAAATAAAGAAAATTTGATGGAGGATGAAATTAAAAATGATTTTGGGAAAAGGGGTGAAAATTTGGGTTCTGGGTGTATTTTTGAAAGAAACATTAGAAAATGGGAGTCAAAATGCAATTTAGAAAATTTGTGCCATGTAAGATGCCTGGTCAGCAGCCCCGGCGAACCAGAACGCACCACGTGGCGACGGATTCTAAGGCGGTGCCATGCAGGCGATCCACGTGCCCAGGTTCAAATGGCCCAGATTCGTTCTCGTGCGCATGAACAGTCTGGAAGCGTTCCCTCCCCAAACACGATTGAACGGTCAGATTTAAATGCGATCAGATGGTCTAGATTAGATCACGATGTATAACCTACATTAGATCGTAATGAATGACCCCGATTTACTCCCTATTTAATCGTGATCGGACTGTTAAGGTCAAACGTGATGGACGATCCAGATTAAATGGGGAGAAATATAAATAACCCTCTTCACACTAAACCCTAACCCTAGACGCCAGCCACCCTCGCCGGAGAAAAAGACCCAGCTACTGGGAAAGAGAGCCACCGCCACCCGCCGCCGTGCCGGAGCTACTTTTGATCGCCAAAAAAGGTAAAACTTTCCCCCTTGGCTCAGAATTTTATTTTAAACACCCACATGGATAAATCAGAGTAAAAAGATTGGCCAATTGGCCAAAAACTGTAGGCAAAGCTCAACGGCGCCGCCGCAGGAAATTTCACAAAACACCTCCGATGAGACCCTCCCGATTCCCGTTTGGCATAAATTTTCCATCATTGTGATCACCATTTCCTTCTCTATAGGTTGACCGGAGCAAAACACCTAACCGCAACGTAAGTCGGAGGAGCCGCCACACTGGAGAGCCCCGCCGCCGGTGAGTTTTGATTTTTTATATTTTTTTGGCCAACCAAGTCCCCTTAACGTGTTTTCTCACAGGGATCAATGTAAGGTCGGTTGAAAATAGTTGACCCAAGGTGGATCATTGCCACGAGCGGCAGTGCTATCGCTGGAGCACACCGGAGCTATCGTGCCGAAATTCCAGAATTCACCAAAATTGGGCCCTAAGACTGATTTTAGATTTTTTGGGACATTTATAGGTACTTATAACGCGTTTTAATTCTCGAAGAAAAATTCAGGGAACCCGAGGACCACCAATAAGTGCAGTCAACAGTTTACCCTTTCGGGCATCAAATTGAGTAAGGATCTCTCACCTTATTCACTGTTATGGAATTGAAGTTTAATTAATAATAATATGGTATTTTGTCTAAATTAGAAAATATTCGTAATTAATTACATGCTACTAATGGAGCCTGAACCTATTACTTATTACTATTTACTATGTTTAATTGATTGCTTGATTTTATAGTTTGAATGCATAATAATATCTGATTTATTGATTTTATGGTCTAAATGCATGTATTGCTACCTTACGTGACTACTGTTAAATTGAAAAACCAAGATATGATTGCATTCCTTGATGCATGTTTGTTTGTTTATGTGATTACGGTTGAATTAGAAAATGGAGACTAAAGAAAAAACAGGAAATGGTGTGATTAAGTGAATGGATGAAATGACAACTTTACTTGATATCCTTAAAAATGGTGGATGATCCTACTACAATAGAGAACTCTACCGTGAATGTTGTCTCATACCAGACGGGATATCAAGACTTGGTAATTTGGCGCCATACCGGACGGAGTGTGGGGACGGCCCGTTTCACCCTTATACCGAACAGGGTATTGAGGTTTAGTAGTTTGGCACTCATACTAGACAGGGTATGGGGACAACCCTTTAATTGAGAATGTCAAAGGAAAGGGTTCATGCGTAGCGGGGATATCCCTATGAACCCCCATGGATACCAACAGGGTGATGAAAAAGGGACAATGGTCGTTTGATTTATTAAATATGGATTTATAATGTGTGCATGTTACCAATTGCATATGAAATTATGATAAGTGCTATGTTATCGTCTCTATAGTTTGTTTTTATAAATCTCACTGTGGTAAGTGGACGGTAAATAGTTTTATTATTAATAAATACATTTGTTTAATTAAGTACTCCATTAGTTGTTTTGATTTTCTACCAACCTTCATTTCTGTGTCGGTGAGTAGCGTGATATTCTTACTGGGTTAGTGTAGCTCATTTCTTATTTAACCATTTCAGATCAAGAGGACCAGGATCCAGAACCCGATCCACAAGAGGGTTGCGAGTAGGATACTAGTTTTATTTATTTTTTGTTTATTTCTTCAATTTGTTTGTATTTCCTTCGAAAAGGTAATTTCTGTAGCACTATTTAGGACATTAAGTTTATGTGAAAGGAATATGAACCTTAACTATTTATTTTACTTCCACATTAGATTCATAATTTATTTCCTTTAGAATTTCCAGGGTTGTTACACTCATGCCTTAATTAGCACTTGGGATGTCACATATATAAACACAAACCATTTGTAAACAAGAAGCGTAGAAGTATTGTCCAAGTATTAAAGTATGATAAGAATAAACTGCTAGTTACAAATGATTTTTATTCACGTTCTATTAAGAAGAAATGCAAAAGAATAAAATGTTGTTAATAAGCTTTCTTAAAGAAATCTTTACATTTGATAATTTTCTAAAATATTCAAAAAATTGTTCCTTTATTTCATTCATTCAATTTTGAAGTATGGAAATTTGGCATTAATTAGGAATTAATGAGGTAACAAAGGAAGATGTATATATATGTATATATAGATGGTTAATAAGTCATTTTCTCAAGTATACAAATTTATCTATTATGTCCAAATAAGTAAATATAGTGCATAACACTATATGATTAGTATATTTTTCGAATAAGGTCAACTAGTTTCTCAAAAGAAAGTTTAAATTTAAAAACCTATAAATTACTTACACAAATAAAAAACATTACTTTCTCATCTTTTTAGGGAATAGAAAAACATAAAGATATCTATGCCTATGTCAAAAATATGCTCTGCAAACCTTTGTATATAAGAAACTAAATGACAAATACTGTATAATCATTTTAAGTTAATTAAATGCTGAGATTTTCTTTTATTCTTTTTAGATTTCAAAAAACAACTATATTAAGAGTTTAAATCTTTATAGTGTTTTCATTTCTAAGAGGAATTTTGTCTTGAAATATTTCATCTAATGTAAATTTTTTATCAACTCCCCATTATAGCCCTAGATTTTTCTTATATTTTATTTTTCATTTAATCTTAAATATAAACTAAGAAGTAGGCATGATCATATTTATGTGTGTGCATATTTTTGCCTCTGTATGTACGTATATGCATGTATTCATTTATTCGTACATGTTCATGCACGTCATATATTTATTTATTGAAAGTACCTAATTTAAAATTGAATCTTATAATTAAAAAGTTAATTAATTATGGTATTCGTTAATTTTTTAATATTTTTTTTAATTTAGTCAATAAAAAAGGGAATCTATATGAATATAGTTATTAAAGACTTTTTAATTGTTAATTAACAAGATAATGAATATTCCAATGTATGTTATCACAATTAACTATTTTTTCATAAAAATTATTTAAAAGCATTAAGCTTACGGTAACAATTTCATTGTATATATTTCAATTTATATTTGAAATACATAACTCCTTAAGATTGATGTGAAAGAAATCTTCTCATCTAGGAAGACATATATTGCTAAAGAAAAATTAGCTATGTGTTGGAAATTTTATTTATATAAAAACTAATTATTTCTATTTCTAATAATTAAAGGTAAGTATAGACTTAACATTTCTTTCATAAGAAGAAAAGTTAAATGTTGTAGACATTGATATTGGAGCCGACCATAAATAAGAACTTTATAAGATGATTTGTATTTTTTTAATACATAATATTTTCTGTACATAGTTTTCTCAATCTTAATTAACATTACAAGGATATATTAGTTTTGAAAATTTAAATAAATATTTTTATTAAGCAAACACAATCAAAAACAAAAAAGTAGTATTATTTAATTGTGTTCAAATTTTGTATGAAAGGATATTTTTTTAATTATCATTAAGTGGACACATAAATATATTAAAATATTACAAATTTATGTTTTCTAGGTTTAGATTAAATTACAATTAAATCCACAACATTTATAGTCATTAAATTAATATAGATTCCTATACCTTGTTATAAATGTTGCAAAATATAGAATAATGTTAATGGTTTAATAAGTGGGTAGAGGGCATGTATTGGAAGGGAAAACATAAGAAAAAAGAAGGTTGTAAACGGGCAGGAAAAATATAAAATAATAATTTATTTAGAATAAAACAAAAAGCGTAAAATGTAATAAAATCTTATTTTTTATGAAAAATAATAATAGAAGAATGAAAACACAATCCTCACCTCCTTAAAAAGAATCCACTCAGGGACACCTTAATCTCAATCAATGTATATGACCGTTCACCATTAAACCGTTTTCTACTACTTATACCCTCTTTTGCTTTCTTCATCCCCCCATGTACATTTCTCAATCAGTTTATCTTTCTCAATCTCTCTCTCTCTCTCTCTCAATAAGATGTCGTCGATTCCATTTGAAATTGAGAGCCCAAAACTCACTAGTTGGGATATCCAACCCTTCAAAGAAAAATGTGAGGAAGGAGTTACTGCAGATCAGAATTTAACCGGAAAAAGAGTGGAATGGTTCAATATTACTTATCGAATGTGAAAATTCCTCAGGTAAGTTCCAAATTATGCAGACATGTGAAGGTTTCAATTGTTTCCTATTTTGATAATTTATTGAAAGACTCAATTTTGAAACAGAAAATAAAGAAGGAGTTTAGAGAGAAGGTGAAAGAAGAAGAAAAAAAAAAGCCTGTTAAGCCGCCTAAGTGGAACAATTAGCCATAGAAAGGATTAATATTACGGTAGAGTCTGAGCCAACATTCCTATTTCTTTCAAGATACCAGATGAACAAGATGTCCACTCTTTTGATTATACTCAAATGGTACTTCCACAATCTCTTTTATCTCTATCTCTTTCTCTCTCTCTCTCCC
>NW_019014426.1:58286-85497 GCF_000150535.2 Carica papaya | reverse complement strand
CCCCCAGAATCTAAATTTTCACCCATTTTTTCCAAAATCAATTTCAATTAAATTCAAATAATATTTTTATCCAATTTTATCATTATTATTATTTTTATTTTCATGAAATTAAATTAAATTAAATCAAATTAAATTAATTAAAAATCTAAAAAATTCAAATAATTAAAAAATAAAAATAATAACACTTGGGTGTTACAACTCTCCCCTCTTTAAGAAATTTGGTCCCCGAAATTTGCTTCTTACTCTTGGAAAAACAAATGGGGATACTGGGCTCTAAATTCTGATTCTAGCTCCCAAGTAACCTCCCTGGGCGTGTGGTTCTGCCACACGACCTTTACAAATGATATTTTCCGGTTGCGGAGTATTCTGCTCTTTCGGTCCGTGATACTGACTGGTACTTCTTTATAAGACAAGTCCTCTTGGAGTGGAAGCGGTTCATGAGCCAAGACATGAGAAGGGTTCGGGTTGTACTTACGTAGCATGGATACGTGGAACACGTTGTGGACTCTGGAGAGCTCTGGAGGCAGTGCTAGTCTGTAGGCAGCAGTACCAATCCTGTCTAAGATTTCAAAGGGTCTAATATATCGGGCGTTTAATTTTTCTCTCTTACCGAACCTACTAATTCCCTTGAAATGAGTGACCTTAAGGAATACTCGGTCGCCTTTCTCAAACGCTAGGTCTCTCCTCCGGGTATCTGCATAACTCTTCTGCCTACTCTGAGCTGTCTGAATGTTCTATCTTGGACGTGGTCTCCTCTACCAACTCCGAGCCGAACAATCTTCTATCGGCCACTTCCTCCCAATAAATCGGTGATCTGCACGGGTGCCCATATAACGCCTCATATGGAGCCATGCCGATGCTTGCTTGGTAGCTGTTGTTGTAGGCAAACTCTATCAGGGGTAGATGGTCATCCCAATGGCCCCCGGAGTCAAAGACACATGCTCAGAGCATATCCTCAAGCGTACGAATTGTCCTTTCTGATTGTCCATCAGTCTGGGGATGGAAGACAGTACTAAGAGACAACTTTGTTCCCATAGCTTGCTGGAAGCTACTCCAAAACTGAGAAGTGAACTTGGGATCCCTGTCGGATACTACTGTCACTGGAACCCCATGCAATCTGACTATCTCCTGGATATACATCCTTGCCAACTTGTCCATTGAATCGGTCATCCTGATGACTAGGAAGTGGGAAGACTTGGTAAGTCGGTCAACGATTACCCATATGGCATCATGTCCTGAACGTGCCTTGGGTAGCCCTGATACGAAGTCCATGGTGATATGTTCCTACTTCCACTCCGGGATCGGTAAAGGCTGAAGTAACCCACCTGGGCGCTGATGCTCTGCCTTGACCTACTGACATACCAAGCATTTAGATACAAAGTCGGCTATGTCTCTCTTCATCCCATCCCACCAAAACTGGGGTTGCTTGCTTTGGTACATTTTGGTGCTTCCTGGATGCATGACAAACTTCGAGCTATGGGACTCCATCATGATGTCCCTTTTTAACTTACTGTCATATGGGACACACACCCTGTCTTGGAAACGAAGTAATCCATCGGCAGAGATTTGGAATTCTGAGCTCCTTCCCTGTTCTGCATCCTTCTTGCGGGCTACTAGGGCGGGGTCAACTGTCTGGGCTTCCCTTATTCTTTGGATTAACTCGGGCTGGACTGTTAGGTGGTCCAAACATGTGACTCTCCTCAAATCATGAAGTCGAACCTGTTGCGTGGCCCCAGTTGGTCTGCATTCTGAAACCATCAAATGGGCTAAGATACCTGCACTTTTCCTGCTGAGGGCATCTGCTACCATGTTGCCTTACCCGGGATGGTATAAGATGTCACAATCATAGTCTTAAGGAGTTCCATCCACCTTCTCTGACGCATGTTGAGATCTTCTGAGTGAATATGTATTTCAATCTCTTATGATCGGTATAGATCTAAAAGGTCTCTCCGTACAAATAATGGCGCTAGGTTTTCAAGGCGTGAATGATTGCGGCAAGCTCCAAGTCATGGGTGAGATAGTTCTTCTCATGATTTTATAACTGTCTTGACCCATATGCTATAACCTTTCCATGCTACATTAGGACACAACCTAGGCCCAGATAGGAGGCATCACTATAAACTGTATATTCCCCCGATCCACTCGGTAAAGCCAGCACGGGTGCAGTGGTCAGCCGCTTCTTTAATTCTGAAAAAACTTCTTTCGCAGTCTTCCTTCCACTCAAACTTGGCATTCTTCTTTGTGAGTCGGGTTAAAAAAGCTGCTAGACTGGAGAATCCTTCAACGAACCTGCAGAATAACCTGCCATTCCTAGGAAGCTACGGATTTTCTTAACTGATGTCAGCTTCTCCCAGCCAAGTACCGCTTCTACCTTTTCGGGATTCACTGATACCCTTCATTCGATATGATGTGTCCTAGGAAGGCGGTCTGCTCAAGCCAGAATCCACACTTACTCAACTTCGCATATAATCTCTTGTTTCTAAGGACCTACAAAAGTTGGGCAAGATGGTGAGCATGTTCTTCTCTGCTTTTTGAGTAGACTAAGATATCATCGATGAACACGATGACAAATTGATCCAAGAACTCTCTGAAGACCCTGTTCATCAGATCCATAAAGATTGCCGGGGCATTGGTTAGCCCAAATGGCATGACCAGGAACTCATAGTGTCCGTACTTGGTTCGGAAGGCCGTCTTGGGGATGTCTTTTGTTCATATCTTCACCTTATGGTAACCTGATCATATGTCTATTTTAGAGAAGACCTGTGCATCCTGCAGCTGATCAAAGAGGTCATCAATCTGGGGAAGGGGATACTTATTTTTGACCGTAACCTTGTTCAATCCTCTGTAATCAATGCACAGTCTCAACGTTCCATCTCCCTTCCTTGTAAGAGTGACTCCAGCACCCCAAGGGGACACACTGTGTCTAATAAAACCACTGTCTTGCAATTCAGTGATCTGTTTCCTCAGCTCTTCCATCTCAATGCGGCTCATGCGGTAAGGAGCAACCGAAATGGGCTGGGTACCTGGCTGTAGTTCTATAGTGAACTCGACTTCTTTATCCACCGGCAGACCGGGTAGTTCATCTGAAAACACATCTGGGAAGTCTCGGACTACCGGAATCTCTTGAATACAAATTTCCTTCTTGGGCTTGCCTAGTCAGAGAAAACAGCAAGATTAAGGCACTAAAAGTTAAGAAAACTTGCTATCAAGGAATACGTACTGAATAATTTTATTAATTTGTAAATGGCTCCTCGTTAGGAGGATTAAATATAACTTTCTTGTTAAAGTAATCTATGGTGGTGTGATACGCCGCTAGCCAATCCATTCCTAAGATTACATCAAAATCCCCCGTGTCTAACCCTATCAGGTCTACACTCAGTTTCTTATTTGCTATCTCCACGGCACAAGCCCTATAGATAGCTTCCCCTAGTAGTGTTTCACCCCCGGCAGTAGACACAAACAACAATGATTCAAGTTTATCAAGTGATACATTAATTTTGGAAGCAAAAGCATGTGAAACAAAAGAGTGCGATGCACCAGTGTCAAATAAAACATGAGCAATATGGTCACAAATAGTATACATACCATGTACTACATCCGGGTCAGCGTCGGCATCCTGCTAGGTAAGGTTGTAAGCTCTGCCCTGAATAGGAGGCCTCCCTTAATTCTGGTTCCTCGGGCATTCTCTTGCATAATGCTGGGCACTGCCACAAATGCAACAAGTGTTGTTGAGGCGGTAGCAGGGTCGGTCCCCGTGATCTCTGCCACAGTGCTGACAGATCGTCCCACGTGCTGCCCCTGGAGCCTGAAGAAGGACCTGGATGGGTGGTCTGGGCCTCTTATTTGGTTGGGCAAGCACAGTAGGTGCTAGCCTGCAGAACGGAGCTGAGGGTCAAGAACTCCCTCCTGGCTGAGGACGGGTGCTGAAGCTTCTTTCCACGATCTGTGCCTTTACTAGGACTGCTGAATATGTCTTGAGCTCTAGTACTAACAAGTATTGCCTGATCTCTGGGCGGAGACCCAACTGGAATCTCCTGGCCTTTCGGCCCTCATCCATCAATGTCTCTGGGGAGTATCGGCCCAGCTCTAAGAACTTACGAGCATATTCTGATACTGTCATGTTTCCCTGAACCAGTTGAACAAACTCCGTTTTCTTCATGTGTCGGATGTGCTCAAGGAGATACTCCGCATGAAAGGCCGCTAGGAACTGCTCCCAAGTGACTGGTGTAGGCAGGGTGGTCTGCTTGAGCTCCCACCAACGTCCTGCTTCCCTTACCAGCATGTAGGAAGCAAGGGTAGCTCTCTGCTCAGGAACTACTCCCAAGATCCTGAAAGCTCTCTCAGTCTTCGCCAGCCAGTACTGGGCCTCTTCAAAAGAGGATCCCCCTGCAAAGGTGGAGGGGTTCAGTTTTCTGTACCTCTCTATGTAGCCCGGGTCGATCAAGGAAGGAGCGAGGTCCCATGGAGGAGGGACTGGACCCGGCTGGGGATAGACTGGGGGGTCCTGTGGTGGCACTTGCTCATATGCTGGGGGCACTGGGTCGTGCTGTGGCGGTGCTGGGTAGTACCGTGGCTGGGGCACTGGGTTGTACTGTGGCAGTGGTGCCGGGTGGTACTGAGGAGGAGTAGGCTCGTGCCGAGGTGGCTCGGGATCAGCCTGCTGTAGCGGAGGCTCAACCTACGGTAGTGGAGGAGGGTCGAGTAACTCCATTCTCTCCCCTCGCCCTTGCTGGGCGGCTATGAATCCTTCCATCATCTCAAAATAACCTGTCTACATCCTCCCGAAGTGAATTATCCCGGGCCGCTCGGTTTAGTGGGGGTCTTGCTCTCCTCATCTCTCTGCACCTGCATTTCATAAAGAATGGTTGAGTAACGGTTTATCAGTGAATATTTCTCTAAGCAATATTGTGTAAGGGATGGGTCTGAGGAACGCGGCTCTGGTACAACCTATAACGGCCCCAGAAATTTAAATGAAATATATGTATTAAAAATGTCAAATGCGGAAGCGTAATAAAAATTTTGATTAACATCCCTTACACAATAACCAAAACGTACTCAAAATATGAAAGAACAAATTAACTAAAAGAGATACTCGAGATAAGAACTGTAAATATAACTATGGAGTCTTTAGGTGTCCCCTTCGCCGTCTTCCTGCGGAACGGGCTCAGGAACAATGTCTTCCTAATCTGAAATGGTTAAATAAGGAATGAGCTACACCAGCCCAGTAAAGACATTATACTATCTCACCGCCACGGAAGTAAAGGTGGGTAAAAAACAAAAATGAGCAATTGAGCATAATTTATAACGAACTCGTTTATTAATATAAAAACCTTTACTGTTTACTTACCTCTGTGAGATCCATGAAAACGACATATGAAAGCAATAACATTATCATCATCATGAAATCATATAAACTGTATAACATAACACTTACCACGCCTTTGCATTTCAATCGTTAAACAACATATTTTCCTCTTTTACCAGCCTACTAGTATCCATGGAGATCTATAGGGGGTCCCCGCTACCCGTGAACCATTAACATTAATAACCTGATTCCAGGCCCGTCCCCATACCCCGTCCGGTATGGGCGCCAAACCATAAACCTCCATACCCCATCCGGTATGAGGGTGAAACGGGCCGTCCCCATACCCCGTTCGGTATAAGAGACCACGTTCCCGGTAGGGTTCCCTACGGACCTGGTTCATCCACCATCTCCCAGGATATCTAGTCATGCTGTCCACATTATCCCATTATCAATTCACATAACCTTTTTGCCCTTTTCCTTGGTCTCAATAATCCAATCATACACAACATGTAAACCAGTAATTGACACCAAACAAGACAACACAGTATCGGCTCAATCATAATATCAACCATAATAAAAGAAACCATGATTCATGTATACGAGACCATAAAATAAATACATCAGACATCATGCTGCATTTAATATTGAAAAATAGATCAAATAGTAACAGACCAACACTGTGTCAGACTCGGGCTCCATTGGCAACCTTAATCAATTATACATCTATAAAGTCACAAAGTACAGTTTAATTATTCATTTAGCTTTAATACCGTGATAGGAAATAGGGTGAGGGGTCCTTACCTATTTTGGGGTCTGAATTCGACTCTACAGTGTGCCTACAGGCTGTCCCTAATTTTCCTGAATTTTTTCCAGAAAACTGAAATGCACTACTGGTACCTGCACGTGTCCCAAAAAAATCCCAAATCAGACCTAGGGTCCCTTTTGGCCAATATCAGAATTTTGGCACGGTGGCTCCGCCGTGCTCCGACGAGGGCGCCGCCGCTTGCGGCGGCGATTCACCTCGGGTTGGCCGTTTTCAGCTGAATTCGACCACACTTGCATCGGTCCCTGCGATAAAACAACCCTAGGGCCCTCGGTGGGCCAAATAATCACGAAAAACGAAAACTTACCGGCAGCGGTGCTCTCGGGTACGGTGGCTATTCCAGCGTGAGTCGCGTTTTGATATTTGGCTCTGATCAACCTGTAGAGAAAAGAACGGTGATCATAGTGGTATAAAATTTGCATCGAATGGAGGCCGGGAAGGGCCTCATCGGAGGCAAAAACAGAGGAGGGTCGCCGCGGCGCCGCTTGGCTTCGACAAGGTTTTTCGATCGTTTGGCCGGTGGTTTGGCTCCGGTTTGGCCATAGGCGGACTCAGCATCGAAAAACGAGCTAGGAGAGAAAATTTAACTCGATCGACGATCGAAAACTTTCCCGGTTCGGCGGCGGGTGGCGGCGGCTGGCTCCTCCGTCGTCTGGTTCTTCTTCTCCGGCGAAGCACTGGCGGCTAGGGTTTTTGTGGTCAGGTGTGGGTGGGGTTATTTATACCCTTTGCCTTTTAATCTCAACCGTCCATCAAGATTAAATCTGGGCCGTCCATCACGATGCAATCTGGGCCGTCCGTGCTTGATTGAATCTGGGCCGTCTGTGTGCGTGAATCTGGACCGTCCGTGCGCACGTTGGATCTGGGCCGTCCGTGCGCGCGGGAACGGATCTGGGTCGTTCGATCGCGCTCACGCGGATCGCCCATGTGGCCCGTCCCCTGGTCAGCGTTTCCTTGCCACGCGGCATGTCCTGGTTGGCCGGGGCTGCTGACCGGACCGCTGACGTGGCTGCTGACATAGGTGCTGACGTGGAACAACTTTTCTAAATTGTGTTTTGACCCCTGGTTTCTGATTTTCTTTTCAAAAACACCCCCAGAATCTAAATATTCACCCATTTTACCCAATTTTATCATTATTTTTATTTTTATTTTCATGAAATTAAATTAAATTAAATCAAATTAAATTAAGTAAAAATCTAAAAAATTCAAATAATTAAAAAATAAAAATAATAACACTTGGGTGTTACAATACTACTAAACAAAATTTGTATAATTACAATACATAAGTTCCATCTCTAAGTCTCTACTCTTGATTCATAAATTATATTTTGTTTAACCTTACATTTTTGCTAATTCAACGAAGGTAGAGAACTTAACACTTTTTACTATATGTCTATATATATATATACACATATATATATTTTTACTTTTTTTTTCTTTTGAGTTTTACGCTCCATCTCACACTTTTGCCTCAAATATATTTTCACGAGTGAGTGTGTTTTACGTTCCATCTCACCATTTTACTTAAAGTATTTATTATTGTATTATTATTATTACTTTTTCTCTAGTGAGTGCATTTTACACTCTATCTCAACCGTCACATGTTAACTAATTTATCTTATTCCCTTAAACCTTAATTTATGACTAGTTAAAAGGTAGAATCAAACTCAAATTTTCTGTCACAAGTGTAATGCCTTAAATTAGGTTCCTATGCAATGGTCCTTAATCGATTAAGCTAAGGGAAATAATTGCTAATTAATCTAATTATTATTTGCAAACATATCATATTTTTTTTTTAAAATACTACAATTTTGTCAGGATAAAATCTCAATTCCATCATGCTTCATGAACTACTTATGGTGGAAAGCTTAGCCCTTTAGTGTATAAAAAACAAGAGATAAATTAAAAAAAATGACAATTTAAACCCTAAAGACCAAATTCCTCTAAACTTATTTCAAACAGTGTTCTCTCAGTTTACAAACACATTATGCTCAGGAAAATAAAATTAAATAGTGAAGAAACTAAATACCCCCCTTACATGGTGCCTATGTAGCCTCCTCTGAAAGTAATCGCTAGAATTTTTTCCTGAGAGCTGTTTTAATCAAAAGCAGATATCATCAACATCGAAAAACATATTGGCTGTGTAACACACCGCTAACCTTCGCGCTAAATTTGTATTTGAAAACTCTTATTTATTCGGGCTCTAAGACTACTTGAACTCTTTAAATTACCTTGTAATTTTTATATTGTAATTCGTAAATTTAAATTCATAATTTTAATTTTATTTTTAAAAAATTATATTTTATGATTTTGTTATTTTTTTTAAAAAATAATTTTTAGGAGAAAAGACAGAAAAAGAGGTAAATCTCGCGGGAAAAACCCATGCGCGCGGGCATCGTGCGCCGTGTGCACATGCGTGCACACGTCCCATTACGCAGCGCTGTGTGCACGTGCATGCGCACGTCCCATCACGCGGCACCGTGCGCCCTATGCGCGCACCATTAGCAGTAGGCCTGCGAGGGGCAGGATAGGTCGGCACGCCTGTATGCTAGACTTGCAACGCGCGACCGACTTGGGGAGGCATGCTGCTGCCTCGGGCAGTGTGTTGCTGCCCCTTGAGCGTTATCAGCGGCCATGGGCAGTGTGTCACGGCCGGTTGAGAGGTTCTTCCTCTATTTTTTGTGCCGCTATCGCGTCGCATAACATCACTCTTTTCACATCAACTTTCTCTCTCCTCACAAGATTTTGCCACTTAGCGCAAATCTGACGATCCCCATTTTCTATAAATAGGGACGCATCTCTTCCATTTTTTTCGTCACTTCCATTTCATTCTTTAGTTCTTCAAGAGCTTAAAGAGAGAGGGAATGATCTAGAGAGAGAAGGAAATGAGAAAATGAAGAAAGGTGTAGGAAAACTTTAAAGTTTTGGTAAGAAATTTAGTATTTTCTTAGACATCTGAAGGGAAATTTCTAGAAATTAAAACTATTAAGCGTGAAATTTATGATTTGCATGTTTTATGTTCAATTGTTCAAATAAAGTGAATTTTACTTGATAAAGCATGTTATAAGATTATATAGGCATTTGGTGATTTGCATGTGATTTAACTAACATGAATTTGGTGATAATTTTCTAAAACAGGTAAAGGAGATTGAACATGAAATGGTATAAAAAATATGTATCTGTATTGACATGCATAATGCATCAAGTATCTCGTTAAGCTTTCTATCTCTAAGAGATTTATGTTTTTCCCTCCCCTATCTGGTTTAGAAAGACGTGAGATGACCCCTCCCTATAGATGATGGGGTACTATCTGACAAGAGTGTTGACGCGAATTATCTGTTAGGGATCACATTTGGCTAAGTACTGCCGTGGCTATAGACTATCTGATAGGACTACTGTAGTTGACACGGTTGTGATCATAGATCGTGTCATGGTTTGGCAAGCTAAAAATATGCCATGAGCAAATTGTCATTATATATATGATCTGGTCATTCCACTTGGGTAATCGAAAATCCATATATGCCCTCAATAGATAGAAGTCGGAACGACTTCATGAAGTATGATACGAAAATTTGAGTATTTTATGATTTATTTAATTTTTTCTATTTTTACCATGATTGATTTAATTGTTGTGACTATGAAATGATGGATATGATATTTTCTTTAATGAATAAATTATTTTTCATAAAGTAAGAAAAGATCCTGACGTGACCCCTGATGATAAGTATTGATGATATAATTATTCATGTTTAAAATCTTACAATACTATTTAAATACTATTTTTCTTACTGAGTATATGGAACTCACCCCTTTCTATGTCCCCCTCAGATGAGAAAAATAGTGAGGAACCGATTACTGATCTACCCTTGAAGTTTATGAGGATCCCGTGGATCCACAAACCTTGATTTCATGACCTGTCTCGCACTCTGATGAGTCCATTCACATAATGAAAGAAATGACTCTTTTTGTATTTTGATATTTTGTATTTTGTTATCACTTCTGACCTCAGTTATATTTGTGCAATTGAAACTCATATATTTTGGTAAGGGATTTGTAATAATTTTCTCCGCTGCATATATTTATTTATTATGTACTCGTAATCTGCTTCTATATCTAGCACACTTATGCCTTAATTAGTATTTGGGATGTCACAGATGGTATCAAAGCAGTTACGCATACCAAATCCCTTACAACTGAGGGTATAGATAGAAACCCTTAGGTTATCTAGAAAAATAAGTAATCTTTTCTAAAACTAAACCGCCAGCTCATGTCTTCATTTTCTTTTATAGGAACGACATGAGGGAGACCTTCTGTAGAGCGAATTGAAAAACTTGAGGCCCAGGATCATTCGAGCAGGGCCGAGTTTACCAAAATCTTCTGAGCTATCCTACTAACTGTAGCTGTAGGACAAAACTAAGCCAACCATTGTCAACACCCTGCGCCATAATACCATATAGTTGAAAGTTCTATCTCTCATAACATAACAGAGTTTAGGAAGCTTAATTCGCTACTCTTCGAAAGTGGCTCTAACCCCTTAGTAGCTAAAACCTGGATCCTCTAGATAGAGAAGCTTTTATCTGTTCTAGATCTAACTGAGGAACAGAAAGTCCCCTTAGCAGCCTTTATGCTGACCAGTGAAGCAGGACACTGGTGGTGATTTAAGAAGGAAGTCCTACCTACCCCTACCACCTGGGAAGTTTTCATGAATGGTTCTTTGATAACTTTTTTCCAACCTATGTTCGAGAGAAGGAGGAGGAATTTCAGGACCTCTGTAAAGGAAATCTGACGGTTGCCCAATATATAGTCCGATTTATCCAAATGTCTAAGTTTGCTTCTCTAATAGTCACCCCCAAAAATTGTAAAGTTAGGAAGCTTTTGAAAGGCCTTTGTGCTGATATCTATAATTGCATCGCGATGTTGAGAACTGGCTCGTATGTTGATGTGCTAAAACATACTCAGTTGGCCAAAGACCTTATCTTAGTTAGGCACTATGCATTGCCCAAGTCCGTACCCAGCAACAACAACACCAACCCTAATAACCCAGAAGAAGACTACCCGACCCAGTAAGTAGTTATCTCGATAAACGAACCAGATTTGCCCCTCCCATGCTCTGTCTTCACCTACTCAACAGCCTGCCCAACCTTTTCAACCATGTCAGTATTATGGTAATTTGAATGGTGAATTACTTAGTAAGTAGCCACCTATTATCAGTACGGAAGCACCTAACACCTTATAAAAAACTGGCCTCAACGGCCGAAGGATGTGACCAGACCTGTAGCCCAAGGTTATGTGTATCACTTCAATGAGCCCGGTGCCCTCTCCACTCTTGTCCTTATCCAGGGTATGCTTTCTATCTATGATACTTTTGCCAGAGCTTTGACCGATACAAGTGCTACCCATTCTTTTATCTCTTATGCATTTATTTGTAAATTAGATATTGGGTTTAAACCTTTAAAAGAAACTTATGTCTGAGAGAAGAAGGAGGAATTTCAAGATCTCTGCCAAGGAAATCTGACGGTTGCCTAATATACAACTTGATTTGTCCAACTGTCTAAGTTTTCTCCTCTAATGGTCCACCCCAAAAATCATAAAACTAGGAAGTTTCTAAAAAGCCTTTGTGCTGATATCTATGATCGCGTTGCAATGCTGAGGCCCAGCTCATATGTCAAGGTGCTAGAACTTGCTCAGTTAGCCAAAGACCTAATCTTGGTCAGGTACCAACGCACTGCCTATGTTCGTACCCAATAACAATAACCCCAACAACCCAGAAAAAGATTGTCCGACCCAGTAAATAGCCACCTTGATAAATGAAACTGAGTTGCTCTTTTCCCTGCTCTACCTCCACCTACTGAATAGCCTGCCCAACCTTCCCAACCATGTCATCATTGCGATCATTTGCATGGTGAATTACCCTGTCAGCGTATCAATCACGTTTGTTATCGGGGTAGAAGCACCCAACACCTTATAAAGGATTGTCACTCAAAGATCGAAAGACATGGCCAGACTTATAGCCCAGGGTCGTGTGTACCACATTGATGAACCCGGTGCCCTCCTAACTCCTGTCCTTATCCAAGGTATGCTTTCTATGCATGATACTTTTGCCAAAGCTTTGATTAATATAGGTGCTACCAATTCTTTTGTCTCTTGTGTATTTGCTTGTAAATTAGATATTAGGTCTGAACCTTTAAAAGAAATATTAACTATAGAGACTCCCTCTAGGGGATTATTAGAAGCTCGCTACATGTATAAAAATTTTCAAGATAAAATCTTCAAAAATATAAGTATTTATAGACTTAGTGCTTTTAGATTTCTTAGAGTTTGACGTTATTCTAGGAATTGATTGGTTAGAAAAATATAGGACAATTATTAATTCTGAAAATAAAGTTATAACCTTGCGAACTTCGAAAAAGAAATAAACTCTATTTTTATACTCTAATAATTGAATAAATAGGAATATGAATTTTCATCCTACTGTGTATTTTATTCCCATTATTTGCAACTTTTTAGGAGTGTTTCCAATCAAATTACCTGGTTTACCTCCCCCATGAGGGATAGAGTTTTCTATCGAACTGCTTCCTAGAATCCAACCAATCTCGAAACCTACCTATCACATGAGTCGTGCTGAGCTCATAGAACTAGAAGACCAATTTTTTGAGCTTCTTGGCCAGAAGTTTATTCACCATCCTCACTCCCCTTGGGGAACTCTAGTGTTATTTATGAAAAAGAAAGATGGGTCCCTCAAACTATGCGTAGACTACTGAGAACTCCACTGAGTAACAATAAAAAGCAAGTATCCTCTACCTCGTATCGAAGATTTCTTTGATCAGTTGCAAGGAGTCACAGTCTTATCCAAAATTAACCTTAGATTGGGATACTACCAGCTGAGAGTCAAAGAAGAAGATATTTCAAAGATCATTTTTCAATATAGATATGACCTATACAAGTTCAAGGTGATACCATTCAGGTTAACTAATGCCCCTGCTGCCTTCATGGATCTCATGAATAGGGTTTTTCAGCATGCACTAGATCAATACATCATCGTATTCATTGATGACATCTTAGTGTACTCCAAGAGTCTGGAGGAACATGCAGTTCACTTGTCTGAAGTATTGAGGACACTTAGTTGGAACCAACTGTTTGCTAAACTTAGCAAATGCTCATTTTGGTTGGATCAAGTTTTGTTTCTTGGTTATGTGATTTCAAGTGAAAGAGTTTCTGTGGATCCGGGGAAGGTTGAAATGGTGATCAATTAGAACTCGCCCACTAATGTAGCTGAGGTACGTAGTTTTCTTGGCTTGGCAGGTTATTACCGATGATTCATCAATAAATTTTCTAAGATTGATACATCATTGACTCGACTCACTCGAAAGGGCATACCTTATGTATGGGATTACGAATGTGATGAAAGCTTTATAGGATTGAAGCATCATCTTACCTCTGCTCCGGTGTTGATCCTCCCTAACAACATTGTAAGATTTTAGGTTTAATGTGATGCATCTCATATTGGTTTGGGATGCATTTTGATGTAGCATTATAGAGTTGTCACTTATGGATCTAGAGAGTTGAAACCCCATGAGCGAAACTACCCTACTCACAACTTGGAGCTGGCGGCCCTTATCCTTACCTTGAAGATATAACTTCATTACCTGTTTGGTCAGACCTTTGAAATTTATACTGACCACAAAAGTTTAAAGTATATTTTTTTTGTAGAGGGAGTTGAACATGAGACAGAGATTTAGGATGGACCTCCTTAAGGACTACGACTATAAGATCATTTACCATCCCAGTAGAGAAAATGTAGTCGTTGATGCACTTAGCCAAAAGAAGTCAACTGTGTTGGCCCAAACCATGGCCTCTAGTTGGAAGTTAGTAGATGCTATGCAGGCACTCTGCCTCAACCACTATGGCAATGGTGCCTATCTCGCTCAGATCCAAGCTTTGACTTATCTTTTCATGAAGATTTGGGAAGCTCAGTCCACAGATTAGAAATCACCAAAATTTAAGTTCTCTTTTAATGAGTTTTCTAATTTCAGACTCTCAGATGATGGGTTGTGTAGATTTCAGGACTGAATTTGGGTCCCTGTTGCTGTCAGGACAAATGTTCTAAAGGCTTCCCATGCCTCTAAATTATCCATCCACCTTGGGAGTACCAAGATGTATCGGGATCTAAAGCGTCAATATTGGTGGTCGGGAATGAAGAAAGACATTATTGATTACGTCTTCTGATGACTTATTTGCCAGTGAATTAAGGCTGAACACCAGAGACCCGACGGTTTGGTTTAGGAACTCCTGATCCTAGAATGGAAGTAGGAGAATGTAACCAAGGATTTTATCATCGGCCTACCCAAGACCTATTCTAGTCGTAAGGCTATTTGGGTCATCATTGACAAACTAACCAAGACTGCCCATTTCTTACCCATCAAGATTACTGACTCCACCAGCAGATTAGCCCACCTTTATGTTGATGAAATTATTCGACTCCATGGTGTTTCCTCATCTATTATATCCAATCAAAATCCTCAATTCACCTCCTACTTTTGGGACAGCTTTCAAGAAGTGCTTGGGTTTGGATTGTACTTCAACATTACTTATCATCCCTGAACCGATGGTTAGTCTGAATGCACTGTCCAAACGTTGGAAGACATGTTGCATGCTTGCATCCTCAACTTTGGCGATAACTAGTATGAGTATCTTCCCTTGTGTGAATTTGATCATAATAACAGTTATCACTCCAACATCGGCATGATTCTGTATGAAGCCTAGTACGGTACGCCCTATCATTCTTCCACTTGCTGGAGCAAAGTTGGAAACCAGCGTCATTTGGGACCAGACTTGATCCAAGAGACTATTGAGAAGGTTGTAATCATCCATAGGAACTTAGCTACTGCCTAGAGTTGGCAGAAGAGTTATGTTGATGATCGTAGAAGAACTCTAGAATTTGTTGTTGGAGACAAAATCTTCCTCAAGATTTCCTCTTACAAAGGAAAAATACGGTTCAAAAAAAGAGGAAAGTGGAGCCCCAGTTATGTGGGACATTTTCAGATCGTGGAGTGTATTGGACCTGTAGCGTACTGTCTTACTGTGCCTCGAGAGTTTGTGGGTCTACATGATGTTTTCCACGTCTCCATGGTCAAAAGGTACCACCTTGACCCTTCTTATATCATTCGTCATGATGAGATGCAGGTACAACCGATATGACTTACAAGGAACTCCTTGCAGAAATTCCTGGTTAGACTGATAAAGTTTTACACCACAAGATGATCCCCACAGTGAAGGTGCAGTGGCAGCACGACACTCCGGAAGAGACAATGTGGGAGTTGGAGGGCGAGATAAGAGAAAAGTTCTTAAAGTTATTCAAAAAACATTTAGGAGACCAAATTTTTTAAGGTTTGGGGGGTGATGTAACATCCCCCTCACAATCGCGCTAAATTTTTACTTGAACTCATTTAAATTTATCTCGTAGTTTTATATCGTGTTTCGTAATTTTAATTTATTCTGATTCTATTATTTTATTTATTTTTATTTAATTTTATTTACTATTATTTTTTTATTAAAAATGATTTTCATGAAAAAGACAGAAAAAATGGGCAAAATCCTGCGGGAAAATACTCACGGGAAATACTAACCCACCCGAGCATCTCACTTTGTGTGCGTGTGTGCACGCACAGCCACCACAAGGTGTGCGCACTGTGCAAATGTCCCATCTGCGTGCGGATAGGGCAAGGTATTGTGTGCCTTGTGCGTGCACTATCCACGTAGTAAGCCTGCACGCAGACTTTATGCACGGTCGGCCTGGGGAGGCACACTGCTGCCTCAGGCAGTGTGTCGTCGCCTCTTGGACATTGTGTGCCACCTTAGGCGGTGTGCCGCCATCGCCTTTGGTAGAGAGACACTGTCGGTTGAGGATTCTTTCTCCATTTTTTGTGCCATCATTGCGTCACGTCAAATCACTCAACTTTCTCTCTGCTCACCAGACTTCACCACTTGGCACAAATCCAACGGTCCCCATTTTCTATAAATAAGGACCACTTTCTTCCATTTTCCTCATCACTTCCATTTCATTCTTTCGTCCTCCAAGAGCTTAGTGAGAGATGGAGTGATCTAGAGAGAGAAAGAAATGAAAAGAAGAAGAAAAGTGTAGGAAAACCTTAAGATTTCAGTAAGCAATTTAGTATTTCCTTAAATATCTTAAGAAGTATTTCTAGAAAATAAAAAATTATGAAGTATGTGTTTTGTGTTTTGCATTATTTATGTTTAATAATTCCAATAAAGTGATTTATTGTTGATTTTAAGCATGCTATGTGATTTTATACGCACTTGATGATTTACATGTAAATTAAATAACATGAATCTGATGATAATTATCTGAAAAATATATTAAAAAAAAAAAGAAAAAGAGAAAGGGAATAAGCCTGAAATGGTCTAAAAATAAATGTATCTATATTGACATGCATAATGCATTAAGTATCTCGTTAAGCTTTTTATCTCTGAGGAGTTTATGTTTTTCCCTCCCCCATTTGGTCTACAAATGCGTGAGAGGACTGCTCCTATAGATGACAACGTACCCTCTGACGAGAGCAGTGACGTAAATATCTGTTAGGGATAACCTTTGGTTAAGTACTACTGTGGCTATAGAATATTTAATAGGACCACTGTGGTTGGTACGGCTGTAGTCATATATTGTACCATGGTTTGGCAAGTTGAAAATGTGCTTAAATAAATTGTCGTTATATATCTGATATGATCATTCCACATGGGTAGTCAAAAATCTGTATTTGCTCTTAGAGATGGAAGTCAGAACGACTGTGAAGCATGACACGAAACTATGAACATTTGATGATTTATTTGATTTTCTCCCTGACGTGCCTCGATGGTAAGTATTAATGACATAATTATTTACTTTTAAAATCTTACGATATTATTTAAATATTATATTCCTTATTAAGTTATGAACTCACCCTTTCTATACCCCCCTAGATGAGGATCATAATGAGGAACCGATTGCTGACCTATCCCTTGAAGTCTGTGAGGATCTCGTGGATCCATAAAACTTAAGTGCATGACTTGTCCCACACTCTAATGAGTCCAATCGGATTGTGAAAGAAGTGACCCTTTTGTATTTTTATATTTTATATTTTGTTGCCACTTCTTGCCTCAGTTATATATATGTGTAATTGGAACTCATATATTTTGATAAGAAATTTATAATAATTACTATGCTGCATACAATTTTTATCTTGCACTCATAATCTGTTTCTGTATCTGGCACCCTTATGCCTTAATTTGCATTAAGGATGTCACACAAACAATGGCCTCCAGTTAGAAACTAGTTGATATTATGCAAGCACTTCGCCTCCACCACTATGGAAATGTTGCCTGTCTCGCTCAAATCCGAGCTTTGCCTGATCTTTTTTATGAAGATTTAGGAAGCTCAGTCCACATATCAGAAATCACTAAATTTGAGTAAGTTCACTTCTGACGAGTTTTCTGATTTCAAGCTTTCTAATGATGGGTTGTGCAGATTTTGGGACCGTATTTGGGTCTTTGTCACTATCAGGATGGATGTTCTCAAGGTTGCTTATGCCTCCAAATTATCCATCCACTCTAGAAGTACCAAGATGTACCGGAACTTGAAGCGCCAATACTGGTGGTCGGTAATGAAAAAAGACATTGTCGACTATGTCTCTCGATGCCTTACTTGCCAATAAGTTGAGGCAGAAAACCAGAGACCCGACGGTTTGTTATAGGGTCTCCCGATTCCGAAATGGAAGTGGGAGCATATAATCATGGATTTTGTCACTGGTCTACCCAGGACCTGTTCTAGCTGTAATACTATTTAGGTCATCGTTGACAGACTAACCAAGACCACCCACTTTTTACCCATTAGAACCCCTGACTCCACCAGCAAATTAGCCCGCCTGTATGTTGATGAAATTGTTCGACTCCATGACGGTCCCTCATCCATTGTATCCGATCGAGATCCTCGATTCACCTCCCACTTTTGGGATAGCTTCCAAGAAACGCTTGGGTTTTGATTGTACTTCAAGACTGCTTATCATTCCCAAATTGATGGTTAGTCTGAATGCATTACCCAGACATTAGGAGATATGTTGCATGCTTGTGTCCTTGACTTTGGCAATAACTAGTATGAGTATCTTCTCCTGTGTGAATTTACTTATAATAACAGTTATCATTCCAGCATCGGCGTGACTCCGTATGAAGCCTTGTATGGTATGCCCTATCGTTCTCTCACTTACTGGATTGAAGTTGGAAATCAGCATCGTTTAGGATCAGACTTCATCTAGGAGATTATCGAGAAGATCGCTATCATCTGTAGGAACTTAGCTACCATCCAAAGTTACCAGAAGAGTTACGCTGATAATCGTAGAAGACTTTTCGAATTGTCGTTGGTGATCAAGTCTTTCTCAAGGTTTTTCCCTATAAAAAAAAATGCGGTCGAAAAAAGAGATAGTGAGCTCTGTATGTGAGACTTTTCAGATTGTGTAGCGTGTTGGACCATGGCGTACTGCTTCCTCTGCCTCGAAATTGTGCGGGTCTACATGATGATTTCTATGTCTCCATGCTTAAAAGGTACCACCCTAACCCTTTTCATATCATTACTCATGATGAGACACAGGTGCAAACTGATATAATGTATGAGGAACTCCCTGCATAAATTTTTGGTTAGACCGATAAGGTGTTATGCAACAAGAGGATCCCCATGGTGAAGGTGCAGTGGTAATACCACACTCCAGAAGAGGCTACATGGGAGTTGGAGAGCGATATGAGAGAGAAATTCCAAGACCTATTCATGACAAATTTGGAGGACCAAATTTTCTAAGGTGTGAGGGATGTAACACACCACTAAACTTCGCACTAAATTTCATTTGGAAACCCCCATTTATTCAGGCTCTAAGGCCGCTTGAACTCTTTAAATTATCTCGTAATTTTAAATTATAATTCGTAAATTTAAATTCGTAATTTTAATTTTATTTTGAAAAATTATACGTCTTTTCAGACCAGATATGGGAGAGAGAAAATAAATATCCTGGATGGAGATAGGGGAACAAATATCTCTCAAAGATAAAAAGTAAAAAAATACTTGATGCATTATGCATGTCAATACAGATACATATTTCAGACCAATCATGCTTCATTCTACCTTTTTTTTGTTTTTTTTTTTATTTTTCAAATACCTTTACCGATTTTATATTATTATAATTACATGCAAATCATCGAGTGTCTATCATTTATATATCATGCTTGAAATCAACAACAATTTAACTTATTAAGCCTACCAATACAAGGCATGCAAAAAAAAGGCAAAATCACAAATTTATCAATTTAATCTTTTCTTTTTGTCTAAAAATTTCTTCTTACGACGTCTAAAGAAATACTAAATTTCTTACCAAAATCTTGATAATCTCTTCTACACTGTTCTTCTTTTCTTTCTCTCTTTCTCTCTCTAGATCACTTTCTATATCTCTCTCTCTCTAATTCTTGAAAGGTGGAAGAATGGAAGTGTGGAGAAAATGAGAGAGAGAGAGAGAAAAAAAGAGTCGTTGGATTTGCGCCAAGTAGCAAAATTCGGTGAAAAGAGAGAGAGAGAGAAAAAAAAGATGCTCAACACGAAAACGGACAGAAACACCTCCTCAACTGGCGACGGTGCCAGGATTGGCGGCACGCTGCCTAAGGTGGGCAATGGCACACTACCCGAGGTAACAATGGCCTCACCCGCCTAATGTACTGCAGGGCTACCCTGTAGTCGCATGGGCTAACCTGCCATGCACACAGGCCTACTGCATGCAAGCCCCAGGCCCGCTAGGCCCTATTTGCGCAAGCTTACTACACGGACGAGGTTGCACAGTGTGTGCTGCCTGTCCGTGCGCGAGGTGACGTGCAGATGACCTGCTTGCGTGAGACGAGATGCGCACAGGATTGACTCGGTGTCGTGCGCGTGGATGGGACGTGCAGGCAGCCCTTTCTCGTGAGATTCCCTACATGATTTTTCTCCTTGTTTTTCCATTTTTCCTAAAAATCGTTTTATTCAAAATTTAAGGATTAAATAATTTAATCAAAATAAAATTAGATAAATATAAAATAAAATAAAATAAAACAAAAATTGGTAAAATTTTACGAATCACGAAAATAATTTATGAAATAGAATAAATAAGTTCTGTGTGGTCATAAGGCATGAATAAATAGGGTTTTTCAAATACAAATTAAGTACAGTGGTGAGCAGGGTGTTACATGCACCCACTGCTAGCTACTATATGGTACGTATGTATGCTGCCACATGGCGCACGTGCAATTTCTTCCTTTGGTCTATTTAAAGTCCTCTTTCACCTCTCCCTTTTCATTTTTTCCTTCTCCTTTTCTATTTTGCCAAGAGTGAGAGAGAGAAAGTAGAGAGTAAGCTAGAGAGAGAAAGAGATGAAACGAAAGGAAACTGAGAAAACTTTCCCATCCACATGGTAAGCCTTTTATTTCTCAATTTTTTTTCTTCTCTACAATTTCTAAGAACTCGTTCTTAGATTCTCTTTTCCTTAAGCTTTTAGTAACCTCTTCTAAAACCTTCGATTGCTGAACAACCTTTTCATCTCCTTCAAAATACGTAAACAACCTTGTTATGGGAAAACCAGAAGCTTGGATTTTGATAAGGGATCTTAGCATTTCTACGTACTCTTCTAAATTTGTTTTCTAGATAATAAGAACATTTAAGGAACAATGAGATGTATGAATTCTTGGTTGTTATTCTTACATGAATTGGTAATGTATGTACGGATTGTAAATCACATGATTTTAGAGTGCTTACTTTTAGATAGTGTATAGACATGATTTACTTGTTGAGATTATTTTATATGATATGCCATATGTGCGGGTCGGAGTCTCAACTTCGTTTTAGGAGCGATGGTTGAGAGGGTTACTCATTTGAGGCCTTAACTCAGAGGGTAACTTGATGGTCTAATATGGGTATATGGGTCTTTATATGCCAAGATTGGATTGTGGACCCCCATCGGGTCTAGACAATAAAAATAAATGATGATTTGAACTAGTAAGCAAACTAAAAAATTTAAAAATTTGTTTGACTATTATCACTGAGGCAGGAATCACTTCTCAAACTGCTCCTTAAAGCTTGTTTGAATACATTCACGAATTTTAGTGGATTGTTGAGTGCATTTGGATAATTGTACTATGATAAACTATTCCTTTTGTGACGAAAGAAGTGGCTCGATGATGTTGTGTATATTTTTATCAGCCATCTTCCTGGCCTCAGGTGTATTTGAACATCAAATATTTTGTAAGGGATGATTTTCTTTTGTTGTATAATTTATTTTGCATTCATATCTGTTATGTTATCGGACTCCTTTACCCATCGGGTAACGAGATGTTTATGAACCAAAGGAACTCTAAATTTTATAAATATTCACTTGAAACCAACTTAATCACCAAACTAAGTCATGTAGGCAAGTTACTACTTATGCAGTGAGCCAAAGAATCTACCTTATCACTTTTGGGTTCCCTTTATTGATGTGATCCTCGAAAGCCTTGAGTTAATGTCTGAAGAAGTGTCCCAAGATGAGTAGGACAGCTAGGAGATTCAGAGTGCCTTTAGGAAGATTACCTGTATGCCTGCGTGTATGCTAAAAAGCAAGCCCACCCGGTAACACACCCAGTAACACGCACGCTCACGACAACGCATAAAGCACCAGTACAAGATAACACTTAAATTTTGAATCATTAATTTTCTAGAATTAGTTACATTAGCTTTCTTATTGTTAGTGAAAAGACTCATTTTACATTTTTTTTTATAAATTTCACACTCTTTGTGTTTCTCAAAATTTCTTACCAAAAAGTATTTAACATTATCAACTTGCCTTAAGTAAAAATAATTACTCAAGTGTAAAGAGAGTGCACATGATAAATTAAAAACCTTTTTATCGATGAATTTTGTTCGTAATTGAATTGAGACTATAATGTATATTCATTATAGACTTATGCAATTAACATAACAATGTATTCATAATAATAACAAAAATATGATGAGATCTTGTTTGAATTCTTCTATGAGAAAATTCCTATTCGAGAGGTTTCTATATATTAAAGAAAAACTTAGAAGTACTATAAAATTTTCATATTGTGAAAAAGAAAAATCAAGTGTAGATAACATTGTATAAATAAAAGGAAAATAAGAATATAATATTCTAGACTTCATTTATTAAGACTTTTTTCTTGATTACCTTATAATATGGTTTCTAATTAATTTGGTTTGAGACAAGGATAACATGTTTTGAAGTTGTTTATTGCAAATCGAATATTGAGATTATTAATTTTAGATATATTTATTATCCTATATTGAAATTTTCTTATGTTTCCCATTTATCTTACCACCAATCATTTTATTGCAATTGCAATATTTCGTTTTTACAATATGATATTTTTCTATACTATAAGTACTAATGAATCTTTAATGGATACACGCAATATAAATATAGAGCCAATCAAATCTTATAATAAATAATTTGGATACTTTTTTAAACTATATATATGTTTTGTTGCCCATGCTAAGAAATAAAAAACTTTCAACTTTATTTCAATATCACTTTCTTTAGCTTAACATAGTCAGGAAGAAGATATAACTCAGCGATTTTCAACCAAAGAAAGAAAGAATTGTTGAAGAAGGTAAATGAACTAACCACTTTCTATTGAGTTACTATCGGTAATATCCTTTATAGTTCTTACAATGTTGAATATGAGGCTTAACATTTTTTTTATAGGAGATCAGCAAGTCCTCATGGAATTCAAGGGGATGTCTAAGATCAAGCATAACTAAGAATTGCTAGGCCACGAGGCATTCTTCGAAGAAAGGCTTAAGAAAATCAAGGATCAACTTGAAAAAATGCGTAGGAATAATTATAATAGTAAAATTATGTTAATGATATCTAAACATCTGACAAGGAAGTCCTCGGACAATCCAACCATAAGAAATTTTTTTTAAAAGAAAAAACTGAAAGATTTAAAAGATTTTCGATGTATGATCGAATAATTTATAGAAGATACTCAAGAACTTAAAGATAAAGTTACAAAAACTTCTCAAAATCCATAAGAGGCAAGAGAGGATGTCCGAGAAAACGGTGAAGACAACAACCCAGATGCAGTATAAATCAAGCCATGAATATTCATTGAATTATGGTTTATGAAGATGTCTTTGCTTACAAATGATAATAGTATCAACAATGTAATTAACTTTGTTAGTTAATACCTTTTTTTTTAATCGAATAAATGTAGTTTACTATTAAAATTTAAGCATTATATCGATATTTAACTCTTTTGTTAATTTTGAATTGTTTAATTTTAAATTTCTATGTATTCATATTTCAAAGACTAAATATATCTAGATATTCTCTAAAATTAAGAATTTTTATATAACATGATAAAAAGTCAACTAACAAAAAAAAAACACTTAAATGAATTGAAATAAAGATAAATTACATGAAATAAAATTGTATGTTTAAACTAAAAAACAAAACAAGTATTTAAAAAAGTAATTCTTTATTTCTTAAAATAATTTGTAACATCCTGGCCTAAGTAAGAAACCCGACCCATTTCTTTCAAAATGACACCATTTTGAAAGTTGGGTACCAGAAGCTCAAATAAAACAACCCCGTTTGGAGAAACATTTAAACGATGACGTTTTGATGAAAAATAAATAAATCAGCGGTGAGTTGATGGTCCAGATTTAATGACGACCATTATATAATAGGATTAAGGTTTCAAAATTTAATGAAGAAAAACCCTAGCCTCCATTTGACTAAGAAAGAAGAAAGGAGAGGGAGCTGTTGGCATTGTTAAAATTAATGATTTTTTCTGTTAAAGTTTAAATTCAAAAAATGAAATCCACCGTGAAGTTGAATCACAGTAGGATACGTAAATTTCATGCGATGTGTATGCATGATTTTCTGAGGATTTGATTTGATCGGTTGGTTGATGTAATCAATTTAAATTTGTATTTCTTATATATATATGCTGAAATAAAAAAGAAAATAACACTTCTTCTCTCCAGCAAAAACACGTCTCTGCAGAACAGTAAAACAGAGGCAGCTGCATAAGCTTGCTCTGTTTTGCTGTCGTCTCTCTCTTCAACCTTCTCTCTCTAAGTTTGTTCAATCACAGAGCTTCCCTTCAAGCTTATTTTCGCTTCCGATCAACAAGTGGTATCAGAGCCAGGTTCTCCTACGTCTCAGGTGAATTAAAAATTTCTCAAACCCGATGGCTACCTCAAGAACTACCCCTGCTCCGCAGTTCAATGGAGAAAATTACCATGTGTGGGCAATAAAGATGCGAGCTCACCTCAAAGCTCTGGGTTTATGGGATGTTATTATAGACGATAGCGAACCAAACCCACTACAAGAAACTGCTACGTTGAACCATATTAAAAGGCACGAGGAAGAGAAGGCCAAGAAACCAAAAGCAATTGCCTGTCTCTTCTCAGCAGTTTTGGACAGGGTTTTCTCTAGGATTATGAACTATGAATCACCCAAGGAAGCGTGGGAGAAACTGAAGGAAGAGTTTGATGGAGGAGACAGAAGCAAGAAGATCAAACTACTGAGGCTAAAAAGTGAATTTGCTTTACTTAGAATGCAAGAAAATGAGTCTGTTAGGGACTATGCCTCCAAACTCTCGGATATTGTTAATAAAATGAGATTGTTGGGGGAGGACTTTCCTGAATCAAGGGTGGTAGAACAAATTCTTATAAGTTTACCACCAAAATTTGAGTCTAAAGTCTCAGCCTTGGAGGAACTTGCAGATATTGATAAGATTTCTTCAGCTGAACTAATCAATAAGCTGCAATCACAGGAGCAACGTGTCAACATGCATGCTCGTGTACCTATTGAAGGAGCCTTATTCTCGTCTCAAACCAAAGCTACCCCTTCAAATCAGTATCAAGGCAGAAGGAATGGAGGAAATCAAAGTTCCAGAAAACAGAAGAAGTATCCTCCTTGCAACATCTGCACCATCACAAATCATTTAGAGAGTGAATGCTGGTATAAGGGAAAAAAAGCTGTTCAATGCAACTTCTGCAAAAGACTTGGCCATAAAGAGAAGTTCTGTAGGCAAAAACAAAAGCTGAAAGCTGCACAATCTAAGCAGGAGTTGCAACATGTAAATGTCACTGAGATATCCAGTGAGCAAAGTAATACAATTCTTGTTGCTTCAAGTGAATTGACAGTGGAAGACGACAGCCTCTGGGTTGTTGATAATGGTTGCACTTCTCACATGTGCAAGAATGAAGCCATGTTTGTGTCACTTGACAAATCAGCAACAGGCCAAGTAAGACTTGGAAATGGCATGCTGGAAACCATCAAGGGCAAAGGCAACATTGCCATTGAAACTAAGGAAGGCAGAAAATTTATCACTGATGTAAATTTTGTTCTTACACTCTCACAGAATCTTCTCAGTGTGAATCAGATGACTGATCGAGGCTACTCGGTTGGATTCAAGGATAACTGTTGCAGGATATATGATCCTGAGGATCGCTTGATTGCTTTCATCCAAAAAAAGAATCAAGTCTACTCCTTAAAACTCAGAGAAGTAATTGAGAGAGCCAGTGTTGCCTCTGTAACTGAGGGTGAGATTTGGCACAGACGCCTTGGGCATTTTCATGCAGTTGGGCTACAACAACTGCAGAAGGGAGGTATAACCAAGGACTTCCCAAATATTGCAGTCACTGAGACAGTATGTGGTGCATGTCAGCTAGGGAAATTGGCAAGGAATTCATTTCCTTCGCAAGCAGATTGGAGAGCAAAAGAGAAGCTGGCACTTATCCATTCTGACATTTGTGGTCCAATGATAGAAAACTCCATGAGTGGTTGCAGGTATTTTGGCTTGTTCATAGATGATTTTTCCAGGATGATTTGGGTTTGTTTCCTGCAGAATAAAGCTCAAATTTTTGGTGAATTCAAAAAGCTCAAGGTTATTGCAGAGAAGGAAAGTGGCAGTGTACTAAGGTGCCTAAGGACAAATAATGGGCTTGAATTCAATTCCAGCCAATTCAATGATTTCTGTTCTGAGAATGGGATAAAAAGGCAGCTCACGTCACCATATTCTCCTCAACAAAATGGTGTCTCAGAGAGGAAGAACAGAACCATTATGGAAATGGCAAGAAGTATGCTTGCTGACAAGCACCTACCTAAAGCCTTGTGGGCTGAGGCAGTGAACACTGCTGTGTTCCTGCTCAACATGCTGCCTACAAAGGCTGTAAAGCAGATGACACCAGTAGAGGCCTGGAGTGGCATCAAACCATCAACAAAATATCTAAAGGTGTTTGGATCAGTGTGCTACTGCCATGTCTCGGATGACAGGAGAACCAAGCTAGAAATGAAGGCTGAGTTGGGAGTATTTTTGGGATACAGTACTGAAGCAAAAGCCTACAGAATTTTAAACCTGAAAACCAACAAGCTAATGATTCGAAGAAATGTAACGGTGGATGAAAACAGCTACTGGAATTGGGAGAAACAGAAAGTCGAACGAGACTGTGTCACATTTGAAGAAGGAAATAAATCAATGATAGTATCAAACCCAACTCAGAGTGATGAAGAAGATGAAGAATGTGAAGCAGAAGGGAGAATAAAATTGAAAAGTCTAGCTGACATCTATAAAAGGTGCAGTTTTTCCTCAAAAGAACCTTCCTCTGTTGAGGAAGCACTTCAGTAGCAAGAGTGGAGACTTGCTATGGAAGAGGAAATCAGGATGATTGACAAAAATAATACTTGGTCTCTGGTAAAATTAAGTACAAACAAAAAACCAATTGGAGTAAAGTGGGTGTTCAAAGTGAAACTCAATCCGGACGGGACAACAAACAAGCACAAGGCACGGCTTGTGGCAAAGGGATACTCCCAGCTTCCAGGAATCGACTACACAGAAACCTTTGCTCCTGTGGCCAGATATGAAACAATTAGACTCATTCTGGCCATGGCAGCTCAGTTTGGTTGGAGTGTGATGCACTTGGATGTGAAATCGGCCTTCTTGAATGGTAAACTGAATGAAGAAATTTATGTTGAGTAGCCACCGGGGTTTATTCA
>NW_019014426.1:24044-37548 GCF_000150535.2 Carica papaya | reverse complement strand
GATGGTTCAGGATTTTTTAATAGAATAAATGTTTTCAAAATTTATCAGATCTGACGTGACTCTGATGTACGTAATGGTGATACCTTTAATTACCGAAAATCTATAATGTATTTAAATATTATTTCTTTTACTGAGTATATGGAACTCATCCATTTCCATGCCCCCTCTAGATGAGAAAGATAGTGAGGAACCGATCACTAACTACCCCTTGAAATCTTTGAGGATCTCATAGATTCATAAACTTTTATGAGTTCATGACTTGTCCCGAACTCTGATGAGTCCTTTTACATAATGATAGAAGTGACCCTTTTTGTATTTTGATCTTTTGTTTTTTATTTCCACTTCTAGCTTCAAATATGTATGTAATTGGAAACTCATATATTTTGTACGGGATTTGTAATAAATTACTCTGCTGCATACATTTAACTATTATGCACTCGTAATCTGTTTCTATATCTGACACCCTTATACCTTAATTAGCATTTGGGATGTCACAGATCACATCAATGATGACCTTACAACAACACCATTTAGTTGAAGAGGAAATGTGGAAATAGGTAAAGATATTTTGAATTAGTATCATTGCAAATTTGGAGGACTAAATTTTTTTTAAGGGGGGAGATTGTAACATCCTAACCGAAGTAAGCAGCCCAACCCATTTATTTCAAAACGATGTCGTTTTAAAAGTTGGGTAGCAGAAGCTCAAATAAAATGATGTTGTTTTGAAAAAGAATAAATCAACGGTGAGGATTTTCTCTTCATATTTAACAGTTTGGATTTAATGAGGACCACTATAAATAGGATTAAGGTTTTAAAAGTTAAAGAAGAAAAAACCTAACCTCCATTTGACTATGAAAGAAGAGAGTAGAGGGAAGTTTTTGGCGGAAGGAGAGTGAGACAGAGAAAGGAGACAACCAGATTTTCGAAGAGGAAGAGAGGAGATAATTAGACAATGCACACATTGAACAACCGTGATAGGTTACAACGAGGCTAGCTTTTCGTGGGTAAGCCTAATCGTACTCTTCCTTCTTATTCAACGATTTCTTTAGTAAGTACGGACAGATCTCAAGATGGGTTTTTATAGGCTAAATAAAGAAGAGTCGTCGAAGGCACCGTGAATTTCACCGTCAAGGGTAAGAGTAGTTTTTTACTCTAAATTCCCATATTTGAAATAATCTAGTGATTTGGATTCTTTGACTATGTAGACAATACGATAGTGTGTGGAGATTAGTTATTTTGATAATATTTTAAAATGACAATATTGAAAAAAAAATTAGACTGCATTATGTATATGACAATATGGAGAGATAAGTTTGAAATCTTGTGAAATAAGGAGTGATTCAGGATTCTTGTATGTTCTAGGCATCAATAGGAAAAAGATGATTTACTTGGGGCAGGTAGTGGGTCGGGTTGAGAACCCGTTAGACTCAAATCCTAGAATTTGTAGTAGCTTGAGTGGGACTAAGCACAATAAGTTTCTAATAGGCTTGGCTGTGAAAAAAAAAAGTAAATAAAAAAAAGATATTAAAAGGGAATCTAAGTTGTGATTGGGCCAAATTTAGGAAGAAATAATTAATAAATAAAAAATATACACAAAAAGAGAAAAAGAGCCAAAATCCTTGGTGGACTAAGCCCATATGAAGGACTATAAGGGAAATTAAATATTGGTGGGCCAAGTTTCTCTAACTGGGTTAGAAGTGAAGAATTTTGGATATATTAAATGATGGGAAAGAAAATAAAACTTAATTTAATGTGTACACAAATTCAAAACAAAATGAAATAGGAATAGATTAGAAGTAGTAGGAAATTAATCAAATGGGTTGTCTTATTAGGCTTCTACCCAAAAACAAATAAGGTAGATCATAGTTAACAATTATTTGGATCCAAAGGTCAATAAACAGTATACAAACCCATTAGGAAAATGAATAGTATGGGCTGTGTGAACAGAAATTATGTTATGGGGCTAATTGACTAGAGAAAATAACAACTTAAATTAATAAAAGAAGTTTAGTTAAAACTATAAATAGGTTTATAAATGGTTAATCCTAGAAATTAAATGCAGTGGGAATGCAGAAATAATTATGTGGTTGTATAAAGAGTATGGGTATTTGAGGATAATAAGAAATCCAATCGTAGGAAACCATAGTAATTATCCGGTGCGAGTGAATTAACAAGGTTAAACTATTACTTTGTGAATTAAACACCTTGGGTTTAAATGAGAAGATATAAATCATTGGGTAATTTTTGATACCAAAGTGATTGCAGAGTTGAATATATTCAGTGATGGATAAATTTAAAAATTAGACTTTTGGAAATAAAGAAATATGACTTGTACGAAAAATTTAATGGAGGTGATTAAATTAAAAGATCAAAATGTAATTCAAATTCAGAAAAAATAAATTTTATCGTGGAATACACATGATAGGTAATTAAGATTTCTTATAAGTTAGATATGTGTGGATGTGCAGTCCAGGGTCGGTAGGAATAATTATGAACTCTGTCTCATGGACCATTTATTTGCTTTGTAACTATGACTGTAACTATGATCATGTCCCTGAGGGATGATGTGAATCATAACTATGACTGTAACTATGACTTTTTTCCAAAGTGACAATGTGAATCGTAACTATAATTGTAACTATAACTTGTGCAAGCTATGATTTGGTTGATGTTGATAGTGTGAATTATCACATCCTTTCGTGATTTGTGGCTGAATGATATTATGTGATATGATAATGAGTCTATGTGCATATGTGATTGGTTGTGTTTGTGAATAATGAGAATATGTTTATGAGATAGGGTATTCTACGTGTTTAAGAAAAGATAATATATACGTTAATACATGTTTAAAGAAATTTATTATATGTGTCAATTTGTGTTTAAAGAAGAGCATTCTATCTATGAATGTGTTTAAGGAACGATATTCCATGTGTGAATTTGTGTAATTAATGTGAATACGATATTGCATTTATGAGATTGAAAATAAACAAAGTAATTTACGAGAATTGAGTTATATAATTGTGGATACCATCTGGATGATTTGAAATAGATGAGAAGGATAGATATGCTATATGTGAATATATGCAATCAATATGATTATAATATTATGCTATTGAGATTGAGAATTTATGGATATTCTTTGAATGAGATGAGACATATGAGAAGTGAAAATATGTGATTAGTAAGATTAAAATAGTTGTATTAGGGTGTGAAAATCAAATGATTGTGAAGGGTGTGGTAAGTTTGAGGTAAAGGTAATGGTTTGAATCAATATGTTATCTTTAATCTTTGGATTGGAGTTTTAAATTATTCTTACAGAAGAAAGTGGTGGCTTACCCCTTTTTTATCAATTTCAAAACAGGAAAACAATGAGTAAGTTTAAGGTCAAATGAAGACTTAGAAGAATCCTTTTATGATTTTAGGAAATCATTTTATAAAATAGATCTAAAATTTATTGTAGTAATATTATTAAAGATTTTGTGTGCATCATGAAATTGTAACTTTGCACAAGAGATGTATGATTGAGTTAAATTTTAGTATATTCCTGAACAATTTATTAAGTTCTATATGTGTGGTAGTACTCCTTTCTCAATAAAGAAGGCGGATCGTTACTGTTAGTATCAAAGCACACGTTCCTCAGAAACATCTCTTGTGACACAAGGTTTAGGATTCTTGTGAGATTTTGAGTTAAAGGAGATTTGATAATATGCACTTTAGGAGATGCATGAGACTTCCTCTGAAAACCTTTGCGAATGTGAGAAAGTAAGATTATGGTTATGAAAGTCCAAGTAGATAGAAGTTGCATGGGTTCGACGTGTGAAAGGTTTATGAAGTAAAATGTTAGGGCTTCATTTTAAAGCCAGTCAGAGATGATGAGTAAGCAGTAAACATAGTCGATCTTAGCAAATGAAACCTTAGAAAGCACCCAATAGAAGTAAGTAAATAAAGAGAGTTTTTGGGAAGATAATGAATTTTCCTCGAGTTGGGGGAGAAATCTTAAATGGGGGAAGATCCCCCAAAAGAAAAGAAAAGCTTAAAAAAAAGAAGAAAACATTAAAAAAAACAAGCCATAGTGGAAACTAAAGAGTGACCTAAAAGCTAAGCAAAACTCGAGTGGAAGTCCTTAAAAATACTGGATAACCCTACCAAAAGACATTTGCCTAAGTTCGCCAAAGAACAATAACTAGTAATGGAACAACCTATCAAGACCAATTTGACATTCCTAGGTCGAAGCAGATGATCAGACATTTCTCATGGTTCTACCTAAACTAGACTTCTATGTTCCCTAGATATCCTAAGTGAATATGGCTAAGTGAACAAGGTAAGTTAGGGGAGATCACCTGGAAACTTAACATTTACTAGTCGTGCCCTCTAGGAATGATCATTTGAAATCTTTGGGAGTGCATGGTACTTAATATTGGAGAGATGGAATCAATTTTCAAGTGTAGCCGACCTTAGCTAGACGTTGGTGGACACCATTTTTAAAAGATCCTAATAAGTCCCAATGATAAGGAATTCCATACCTAAACCTTAGAAGAATCCAATCAATGATTAAACTTTTAGAATTACCCAGACCTTGACAAGCTTTGAGTTTAATAAAATAATTTTGCTGAAAAATTTTGTAAAGTAGAATAAAGAGTTTTGGAGTATGTTACAGTTAGATCACTTATTTTTGAATTTATGAGATTAAAAAAAAACATTAACCACTTTAGAAAATTGTAAGCCTGAGAATGAGATTTAAAAGAGATCAAAGAGTCATGACAAAAAAATCTTGAACTGACAAGGAGACTGCCTCAAAAATTTATCAAGTCTGAAGACGTACATGGTTATCTGTGGTTCTCGAAACAATCTAAGGGTCAATGTAAGTGAACCAAAGATGATAAGAAACCTATGATCAACACTACTACTACTATAGATTGGTTCCAATACGAAAGCATTCAATCTCATCACCTGTGCATCCAGAAAAGATCTTAAATTTACTCTCAGTGGTAATTAACCAAAAGGGTCTGTTCTTAACTCATCATCGAGCATCTGAAGAAATAAGTGTACATGACTAGGGTTCTCTATAAAAAAACCTTACTCCTAAATTAATACTTAAGGAGAAAGTATTCCTGGCAACATGTTCTAATGATAAGGCCTTTAGTGTGATAGCCTTCGTATATCTTTTTCTTGCTCTCAAGTTGGAATGTAAAATTGTATGTTATACAAGATATACCAAGATGGATCCTCAAAGTAGACACAATCAAACTAAGAATTAAACATATGAAAGAATGCTTCTTCAAATTAGAAAATACTAAATAATAATACGACAAACTCATTAATTATATCTTAGGGTCAAGCCTAAGATTAAATCACTCAAGACCTTGGGAAGTGAAAGGTGTAATACTTAGCCCTGAAATGATTGAAATGAATGGAGAATATAATCAACTCTAGCAAGGCTATTATTTGACCCTTGATCAAACACCCTTGATAATTTCTAGTACGAATTATAGATCCCTCATAATTATTAATATAAGTTATGGACTCCATAACTCGAGATTGAAATTTCAAAAGATCTTTGGGGGAGCTAAATCAAGTATTAAGGTACTTCAGAGATTATTCAAACTTTCATAACCTTAAAGGGACAATATGATTTAGTTATGAATAATTTACTAGGATACTGACTCAATAAAACACAAAAACGAAGTCTTGAAAACCCTAACATTGTATCAAATCCATAAATAATACTTGGAAGTCAAAAAATCACCATGCATGCTAAATTTTAATGTTTGCCCATCCTGAAGGATTCAGAGTGGGAGATGATTAAATTTTAATGTTTGCCCATCCTGAAGGATTTAGAGCGGGAGATGAAACACTAAGATTAAACCCTCATGCCGATAAATCTTCACATTGAAGTACAACCAAACCAGACATAGTTTAACATTCGAAATTTTTAAGGACAATGCTTATGTTGATGTATTTGGAGAGTATATAGAAAACATAGTTTGACTAATCACGAATTAAATTTTGAAAGTTAAAAATTAATTAAAATAATTTACACATATGAATCTCCAAGGTCCTAAATTTATAATGACATTGAGATTTCTTAGGTAATTAACATTTACGAAAAATAGAGGATATGACGTATGTTATTAAAAAATTGGTCACGCGCTATAGCATTGAGGTTACTTAGGTGATTAAGAATTTATTCTTGGGATGAATTTAAGATTTGAGATATATGGTCATTGAGAAATTTTTAGGAAGATGACTAAACTAGAAATAATACTTGTAAGTCATGTCAGATAGAAATGACAATCACATCTAATAAAACTGTTAGACATTAGGATTTAATGCATTTTGAGGATAAGGATAGTTTTAGATGATATTAGAAAATTTCATCAAAGATTATAGTGGGTATATCTCGAATGATTACGTATTACTTTTCAGAAGTTGAGAAAAAATAACAATTTAAATGAGACACAAGAATTTTAGGGAGATTGCAAACGTTTTATGTCGTTGAGGTTTGTTAGACAATTGGGATTCATTCTTGTTTGTCAAATTTGGACATGATCGATATTGTTGAGAGATTTTTGAAATGATGGATAAACTAAGAATTATGTTTTCAAGCATGTGGGATAATAGTGACATTTGCATACAATATAAATTAGAAGACATTAGGCTATAAGGAATTTTTAGGATCACTATAGCCCAAGATGGTATTTCTTTTGTCATGTCAAATATTCTAAAAGAAAATATAAGAGATACCAACAATCCCTAAGTATTATATTTTTATTGAAAGACGTCCTCCTAGTAATTATACCATACTTGTGTGAGTTAGAAAAGAAGAGATACAAACTAAAGGGATCCCATCAGTGATGATTTTACAACTACACCATCAGGTTGAAGAGGAAATGTTGAAATAGGTAAAGATATTCAAAATTTGTGTCATTACAAATTTGGAGGACCAAATTTTTTTTAAGGGGAGAAGATTCTAACATCCGACCTAAGTATGAAACCCAAACCATATGTTTCAAAAAGACACATTTTTTAAAGCTAGGTACCAGAAGCTCAAATAAAACAAAGTTGTTTTGATGAAAAAAAATAAATCAATGGTGAGGATTTCCTCTTTATATTTGATGATCCATATTTAATGAGGACCACTATAAATAGGATTAAGGTTTCAAAAGTTAAAGAAGAAAAACCCTAGCCTCCATTAGAATAAGAAAGAAGAGAGGAGAGGGAGGATGTCAGCGGAAGGAGAGTGAGACAGAGAAAGGAGGCGACCAGAATTTTCAAGAGGAAGAAAGGAGATAATCAGACAGCACATATGTGGAACGGCCATGGTAGGCTACGACGAGGCTAGCCTTTTATGGGTAAGCCATAATTACATCCTTCCTTCTTGTTCAACGTTTTCTTTAGTAAGTATGGACAGATCTCATGATGGGTTTTTACATGCTAGATAAAGAAGAGTCGTCAAACCCATTGTGAATTTCTTCATCAAGGGTAAGAGTAATTTTTTACTCTAAATTCCAATATTTGAAATAATGTAGTGATTTAGTTTCTTTGACTGAGTAGATGATATGATATTGTGTAGAGATTAGTTATTTTGAGAATATTTTAAAATGATAATATTGAAAAAAAATCTGGACTACATTATATATATGATGATGTGGAGAGAAACTTGAAATCTAGTGAAACAAAGAGTGATTCTAGGTTCTTATATGTCCTAAGTGTCAGGTGGTAGAAGATGATTTATTGGGGCGGGTAGCAAGTCGGGTTGATAACCCGTTAGACCCAGATTCGATAAGTTTCAGTAGCCTGAGGGGGACCAAGCCCAGTAAGTTCCTAATGGGCTTGGCTGGGTAAAGAAAAGAAAAGAAAATTTAATGAGTAAATAAAAAGAAAAAAAAAGACCTTAAAAGGGAGTCTATAACACCCAGCTTATCACTGTGTTAAAATGATTAGGAAAAAAAATGACTTGGGTGTATATCAGATATTTATAGTGTTCATTTTTTAGGTTGGCAGGATGAAACTATCTTTCAAGGATATAATTTTTTATCCATTAATTTTAAAAATGTAAAAAAATTGACTACATAACTGGGAAATGTAAACAATTGTTTTTACTTTACCAAGGACTCTCCCCATATCCGGACCCATCATTGGATAGCTTACCCTAGTTTGGCCAACAGCCAGATTGTTTCTTGAGAAAATGATGAGATTTTGGGAAAACCTGGGTGAGGAATTAATGAAACTGAATTGGGAATTCCCCATGTTGTTCTCCTACTTAACATGGTAAATAGTGTGGGATCTCACAAGGCTACCATGGCAGTCTAAGTTTAAGAACCAACTCATGTTGTTGTCCACACCATTACCATTATAACTAGGTTGGAACTAGAATGGGTTGGAGTTAAGAGGAAAGAAAGAGTTTTCATCTCCATGGAAATGATTGAGAGGCTTGCAAAGAACACAGGAGAATAATATAGTGAAATGAGCAGAGAATAGACTCTAAAGAAAGATGACTAGTGTTTATATCACATATTTATAATATTCATTTTTAGTTTGGAAGGATTTAACTATCTTTTTAAGAAATTATTTTCTATCCATGAATTTTAAAAATATAAGAAAAATTCATTTCATAATTGGGTAATGTAAATAGTTATTTTTACATTACTAAGGACTCTCTCCATATCCTAACCCACCATTGGATAGTTTACCCTAGTTTGGCCAACACCCAGATTGTTTCTTGGGAAAATGATGAGATTCTGGGAAAACCTAGTTTAGGAATTAGTGAAACTAAATTGGGAATTCCCCATGTTGTTCTCCTAGTTAACATGGTAATTAGTATGGGATCTCACAACGCTACCATGGTTGTCTAAGAGGAAAGGAAGAGTTGAAATTCATCTCTATGGAAATGAATGAGAGGGTTGCAAAGAACACAAGAGAATAGTAAAGCGAAATGAACAGAGAACAAACTCTAAAGAAAGATGACTTGGGTTTATATCACATATTTATAGTGTTTTTTTTTAGGTTGGCAAGATGAAACTATCTTTCTAGGATATCATTTTTTATCCATGAATTTTAAAAATGTAAAAAAATTGATTACATAACTAGGAAATGTAAACAATTATTTTTACTTTACCAAGTACTCTCCTCATATCCTAACCCATCATTGGATAGCTTACCCTAGTTTGGCCAACACCCAGATTGTTTCTTGGGAAAATGATGAGATTTTGGGAAAACTTGGTTGAGGAATTAATGAAACTGAATTGGGAATTCCCCATGTTATCCTGGTTAACATGGTAATTAGTGTGAGATTTCACAAGGCTACCATGGTTGTCTAAGAGGAAAGGAAGACCTGAAATTCATCTCTATGGAAAAGAATGAGAGGGTTGCAAAGAACACAAGAGAATAATAAAGCGAAATGAGTAGAGAACAAACTCTAAAGAAAGATGGCTTGTGTTTATATCACATATTTATAGCTTTCATTTTTTAGGTTCACAGGATGAAACTATCTTTCTAGGATATCATTTTTTATCCATGAATTTTAAAAATGTAAAAAAATTGATTACATAACTGGAAAATGTAAACAATTGTTTTTACTTTACCAAGGACTCTCCCCATATTCGGACCCATCATTGGATAGCTTACCCTAGTTTGGCCAACACCCAAATTGTTTCTTGAGAAAATGATGAGATTTTGGGAAAACCTGGTTAAGGAATTAATGAAACTGAATTGGGAATTCCCCATGTTGTTCTCCTAGTTAACATGGTAAATAGTGTGGGATCTCACAAGGCTACCATGGCAGTCTAAGTTTAAGAACCAACTCATGTTGTTGTACACACCATTACCATTATAACTAGGTTGGAACTAGAATGGGTTGGAGTTAAAAGGAAAGGAAGAGTTGAAGTTCATCTCCATGGAAATGATTGAGAGGTTTGTAAAGAACACAGGAGAATAGTAGAGCAAAATAAACAGAGAACAGACTCTAAAGAAAGATGACTGGGGTTTATATCATATATTTATAATATTCATCTTTAGGTTGGCAGGATTTAACAATCTTTCTAAGATATCATTTTATATCCATGAATTTTAAAAATGTAAAAAAATTGATTACATAATTGGGTAATATAAATAATTATTTTTACATTACCAAGGGACTCTCCCCATATCTTGACCCATCATGGGATAGCTTACCCTAGTTTGGCCAACACCCAGTTATTTCTTGGGAAAATGATGAGATTTTGGGAAAACTTGGTTGAGGAATTAGTGAAATTGAATTGGGAATTCCCCATTTTGTTATCCTAGTTAACATGGTAATTAGTGTGGGATCGCACAAGGCTACCATGGTAGTCTAAGTTCAAGAACCAACTCATGTTGTTGTCCACACCATTACCATTACAACTAGGATGGAACTAGAATGGGTTGGAGTTAAGAGGAAAGGAAGAGTTGAAGTTCATCTCCATGGAAATGATTGAGAGGCTTACAAAGAACACAAGAGAATAGTATAGCGAAATGAGCAGAGAATAGACTCTAAAGAAAGATGACTAGGGTTTGTATCACATATTTATAATATTCATTTTTAGGTTGGCAGGATTTAACTATCTTTCTAAGAAATTATTTTCTATCCATGAATTTTAAAAATATAAGAAAAATTCATTACATAATTGGGTAATGTAAATAATTATTTTTCCATTTTAGCATACTTGATGGTTAGTCGAAGAAGAAAAAGAGAATCTACTAGTTTTAAAATATATAAAAAATGAGAAATAAAACTAAACAGAACAATTAATGGTCATACTATACCTAGGTTTTATAAGATTTAGTTATGGTATCACATTTTTTGCAAGAAGCAAAAAGGCATGGATAATATGTAGTATGGAAAGAAACTATGATAAGATACTTATCCTACCCATTCACTTATATGTGAATTTTTCTAATTAAAAATTAAGGATTTTCACCTTTTTTTAAAAAAAAAAATTACTTTATAATCTATAAGATATTTAATCTAAATATTATTTAAATTTTATTTTATTATTTTATTTAATTATAATGTAATTTATTCTATTGTAGATTTAGTATTTTGAAATGAAATTACACAGGCAAGGTCAACCATTTGTTTTTATTGGTTAAAGTATTTTTGGCTTGGGAAATTAATTTCTTTTTATATATCTATTAAAAGAACTAAATGATTTAATTAAAATATCAAACTTAAAAATAATTAAAAATAATTTTTAGATATTTTAGTGTAGTTAATATATATTTTTTAACAAAAGACACAAAAGTACTTAATTTACTAATGGATGAATATAATTGTGAGTTTCAAACCAAATAATTTTAGGCTCCAGTTTAATTAATTTAGCAAAACAAGCATAAGCAAGAACGTGATAGATTTTAGATAGATTTTATCATATTCTAGTATGACTTGTCATTCTAACGCATGAATATAATTTTTTTAATTTTTCATACCGTGTCGAGTTTACAGATTATCTAACTTATTCATTATATTATATTAATATAAATATTATTAAAAATTATTATTTATCCCCTTAACATGTTTCCACAAAATTAATCTTTAAGAAATAGTAATTAGGAGGAGAAGAACAAAGATAACATCTTATATTCTCTTGCAAACTGTTGTTTGCATTCCCCTTCTCGACGGTGTCATTGAGCTTGGCATAATTGATAAGGTAGCTTACATACAAATCTATAACAACTTAACATCTACATGCAATGCCTTATTTTTGTATGTAATCTTTTATGTGCATAAAAGCATAATATTTTTGCATATATATGTATATATATTAAACAGGATGGGTTTTAGGTTCAGAAAGACATAGGGTTCATGAAACATGGGAAGAGCTTTTTTAGCGACTATCTCCATCAACAAAAAAAATTCAACATCCAAAATTAGCCCTCTCCAAGCACTCTACCTCTAACCCATCATCATCATATCACCACCACTTCCATTCTCTTCTCGTGGCTGTTATCTACCTCTCTGCAGTGATAGGCAGTTCAAGTTGATGATGAGGTGGGCGAAGATAATGATGAAGAGGAAGATGACGAGGAAGAGGAGGAAAATGAGTCAAGTTTTTTAGATATAGGCCACGTAAGTTGCAGCATAGGCCCGAATAAAATTCATCCGTAGCAGGGAGCAAGCCGAGGGAGTTAATGCAGTTGGATTTTTTTGAAGGATATATGACTAGGTTCGTCAAATGATGCATCAAATAACTTGTACTCAAATTTTCATATGCTGGTAATCATTCAATCCCCAGTGGATCAATAGTAGCAAGTCGAGTCTTTAAGAGCGGAGTCATGTCAGAGATGGTCGCACATATTAGAGGTGTTGGAAGATTCAATTCACTTTCTTTGGTGATGAAGCATGACAACAAGCATGGCAGTGGAAAGTGGAAAAATAAAAAAATGAAGAAGGATCTGAGATGGCTTTAGGCAGTGAACGAAAGAAGATGATGATGAAACTGAAAGCAAAGGACCACAAGAAAAGAGAGAGAAAGAGAGAGAGAGAGAGAGAGAGAGAAAGAAAAATCTTGGATACCAATTGAGGAAAAATAAAAAGATTTGAGAATGGCAGCAAAGAAGAAAAATAAGAAGAGAAGAAAATGATAGTGAGAAGAATCAAGAATGACAGTGAAATTTAACCTTTCTTGAGTAGGTTAGATGTGTATGTATATATATATATATATATATCTCTATATATATATAAATGTATGTATCCCGGTATTGTTGTATTTCGTCTATCTCTCTAGTTTTGTATCCTTGAAGAAGAAATTATTTTTTAAAATTATCAATACCCCCTCTTTTCTAATAAATGCAGAATTAGTAGCATTTTAGCCTTATTTACAATATATCTCCTCAAATTAGATAATTTACATTTCAGCCCTAAAAACACCTTCAAGTTTTCAATTTAGTTCCAACATCTGGTATTAGAACCATACCAGCACCAACAACTGTACTAGAATCTGGTGCAAATATGGACATTAGTGAAGTAGTAAATTTACATTTGTGAAGGTTAAAGAAGCATCCCAAAGTAATGAATTCAGGTATTTGCGTAAGTATGATATAGGCGATAGTTTATGTATTTGCGGGAAAAAAATTATGATATATAAAAGATTAAGATATAAATGTTACTGCTATTGCAAGAATTGTGAGATATAGTTAAAAATTATTATTATAAACTTGCTAGACAACATCCAACATTGGAGGAAACAAAAAAGTTAGTAGAGGATCATATGAAAATCCTAGAGCTTTGTTTCTCATATAATCGGAGGTTGAAGAAAATTTCTTATTGCATTTAATTGGTACAACTAAATCGAATGAAGCATGAGAGATATTATAAATGGAGTTTCAAGGATCAATAAAAATGATTGTCGTAAAGTTGTTAACATTGCAAAGGCAATTCCAAAATTTACAAATAAAGAAGACATGGAGAATAAATGAGTATTTCTCAAAGGTGAACAAGATCATAAACCATATGCAAAATTATGATAAAGAAATATTTTATCAAAAA
>NW_019014426.1:9516-22076 GCF_000150535.2 Carica papaya | reverse complement strand
GTTCCACACTCTAATGAGTCCAACTTTTTTAGAGGCTTGTATTTAATTTTGTTTCGCTCAGTAATGTAAGATTTAGAACTCTATTATTATTTTGTAGTGGATTGCAATATTTTATTCTGCTGCATACAATTATCATAAATGCTCTTGTATTTGTTTCTATATCTGGCACTCTTATCCTTTAATTAGTATTTAGGATGTCACAGTTCTAGTATGTGAGCAAAAGTGAGCCATAAGTGAGTAAAGATAGATCGGTTTCAACAATATGTTGACTTCAACATTTAGAGAAACCATTATATTCAAGTGTATGTGGGGGAAACGTAAGATGAGAGATTCCATGAAGGGTTAGAAATTAATCTAATGTTTGATATTCCCCACCATTATCGAAGTAAAAAGTGACAGTAGAGTGTTTGAAGTGATTTTTTACTAAAGCTTTAAAATGAATAAATCCATTACAAACATAAGGTTTCTTATTTAAGGGGTAATGCCATACATAATATGTAAAGTAATCAACAAAAATAACATAATACTTGAAATCATCAACAAAGTAAACAGGAAGTACCAAACATCAGAAAATATGATTTATAAGGAGTGACATGAAATAGTTACAGATGTAAAAAAAGGAATTTTGTGACTTTTACTATTTAACACATTATAATAAGTGTTTTATGACATAGAATAAGGTAAAGAAAATGTTGACATAATATGCTTAAGAATAGGTGATGATGGGTGACCTAATTTGGAGTGCCACTGGGAGGAAGTGGTCTTGACACTAGAAAAAAAAATAAGTGGAGAAAACAACTTTAGAGAGGAGGTTGGCCACTCATAGATGCCATCTTTAGTATTTCTCGTGAAAATGATCGCCCCCATACTTAGGTCCTTCACATGAAAAATAATGGGTAAGAATTCTATAAAAACATTATTAGTATTACAAAATTGATAAATAGAAATAAGTTTTTTTTTTATGTTAAATACGGAAAGGATATCGTGTAAATTAAAGGGGCGAGTAGGGGTAGAAAGATTGATAGAACCGATATGGGTAATGTGAAGACCAGAGCCATTGCCAATCATAACATCATCACACCCTACATAAGGAGTGTGAAGTGAAAGGTTACTCAAGTATGTCGTGACATGGTGTGACACCCCACTATCAAGTAGCCATGTGGGGTGTCGATGCTCTCAAGAGATGCAAAATGTGCACGCGGTTGCCATGGAGAAGCAGGAGGTGTTGCTAATGGAGCCAATGATGATTGGGTATTTTTAATGATGGTATGAGTAGTGGAAGGTGCAGAGATATCTTCATAAGCTATTATGGTTGAAAAAAGAATGTGGAGAATTGTGAGAAAAAAAAAGGAGAGTGGAAAAAATAAGTAAGGAGCACAGTAGCTCTGATACCATATAAAATTAAAAATAATAGCTTGATTTCTATTTTATAAAGGTGACGTATATATACATTACAATCTTAATTAATGGTCAATTAAGTATTATAATTCTAATCAATCATCTATTTTGTGGGATTTGTAAATCATCTAATTTGTGGGATTTATTCTCAATCATCAAATTTGTGTGATTTCATTTAATTGACAATAATTACACATGTTGACAATTTAATTTTGTTGTGATTGCCAAGAGAATGAATTTAATAATCAACATGCACTCAAAATTTAATTAATAAAGAGGATACAAATCATACAACATTCATAAAATAAAATTTCATACTTCAAACCCGTTATGTATTACGTTATTGAAGTTAATAAATCTCACTCATTTTTTCACTGCATTAACCTGTTATGAATAAGCAGTAAAGTTTTTGCCCCATCTTTCCCCTCTTTATTGTTGTCGTCTTGCCTTTTCCCTCTTTATTGTTGTCACTTTGCCTTCCCCCTCTTTATTGTTGCCGCGTTGCCTTCCCCCTCTTTATTTAATTAATTCATTCAAGTTTAGTATTCCAATATCCTCCCTTAAACTTTATTTAATTATTCCCAGTATTTTCTTCAACTTGATAAATATATATGCTTTAAGTTGTGTTGTGAAAATATTTGCAATTTGATTTTCACATGCATAATACTCAACCACGATCTCCTTATCTTTCACCAAGTCACGAATGTAGTGATATTTGATATCGATGTGTTTGCTACAACCATGAAACACTGGATTCTTTGTTAAAGTGATAGTTGATTTATTATCACAGTAGATTGTCGTTGGACCACCTTATTAATGTTTTAACTCATTAAACATTCTTTATAGTCAAACTACTTGAGTAATGCAACTTGCAGTTGTTATATACTCTACTTCTACTATTGAAAGTGCTACTACCTGTTGTTTTTTAGAGGACCAAGAAAATGCATCTGAACAAAGATTAAACATATAACCTAAAGTATTTTTCCTTTCTTCAATGTCACCTACCTAATCATTATCTGTATAACCAACTAATTCCCTCTTGTTAGCAGTTGAATATAAAATGCCCCATCATCAAGAAGTCCTTTAATATATCTCTATATTCTTTTTATAGCTTCATAATGAGACTATCGTGCTGATTCCATAAATCTACTCATAATACCAACTCCATAAACAATGTCAGGTCTAGTTGCTATTAAATACCTTAAGCTTCCAATAAATCTCTTATAGTTTATTGCATCAACCAAATCTCCTTTGTTGTCCTTCACAAGCTTTAACATTTCTTCCATTGGTGTTAGTATTGGTTTGCAGGCTTCCATCTTAAATTTCTTCAAGATATCTCCTGCATATTTCTTTTGAGAAATGAATATGCCTTTGTCTATTTGATTGACCTCAATATTAAAAAAATAAAACACTAGCCTCATATATGTCATCTCAATGTGGGCAACTATATCCTCCCTGAATTTTGATAAAAGCCTTGAATTATTGTTGGCAAAGATCAAATCATCCACATATAGGCAAATAATAGCAATGTCTCCATCCTTATTTATCTTGATATACATAGTATGTTCGTATGGATACTTTTCGAAACCATGATCAAGAAAACAGGTGTCAATATGAGTGTACCATGCCCTAGGCACTTGTTTAAGCCCATAGAAAGCTTTTTTCAACGAATAAACTTTATCTTCTTCACTTTTCTTTTCATAACTAGGTGGTTGTTCAACGCACACTTTTTCTTCAAGTACTCCATTTACAAATGTTGATTTCACACCCATTTGATATAGTTTCTAACAATTTTGAGCAGCTAGTGAAATGACCATATGCACAGTATCCAATCTAGTAACAAACGTAAATACTTCAAATTAATCATACCTGACTTTTACTTGTATCCTTTTACAACTAGCCTCGTTTTAAACCATTCCATTTCTCTATTGGGCTTGTATTTTGTCTTGTACACCAATTTAACGCCAATTGACTTCTTCCCCTTTGACAGTTTTTAATTCCTATGTTTTATTCTTCTCAATGGAAATTTTTTTTCATCGATTGCTTTAATCCACTAATCATCATTAGATGATTCTTCGAACAATACTAGATCACAATCTTCAAAGGAAACATCATGAACAACATCTTCATTATCATTGGGATCATCACTAACTTCATAATCCTTTAAATAGGTAGGTGGAGGATGATTTCATTGTTAGTGTTTAATTACAGGAGGAGATGAAGTTTTTAAAATGACACCAGATGATTCTTAAAAAACTAGAAGAGAAGACTACTCACCAGTGTGATTACTTGTTTCTATTACGTTGTTTATGAAGACCGGAACTGATAACAGTATCTTTTTTTCTTTTGACCATTCACATTCTCCATCTTCATCAAAAGTAACATCTCGATTAATTATTACCTTTTGTGTCTTTATGATCTACAGCTTGGCACTTTGTTTCCACAACGTAACCAATGAAGATGCATTTATCCGCTTTATCATCGAGTTTCTTCCTTAATTCATCGAGTACATGTGAATAAGCAACGCAACCAAATACCCTCATATGGCTCAAATTAGGCTTCTGTTTACTTTATACTTCTTGTGGGGTTTTATCACGAACACTTTTAATAAGACATCTATTCAAAATATAAACTGCACAAGCAACAACTTCTGTTGAAAAAATCTTAGGTAACTTATTACATATGCAACATGCTCCTCACCATATTCATAATAGTTTTATTTTTTCTTTCTGCCACGTTTTTTTGTTGAGGAGTGTGTTTAACTGTTAATTGATGCTTAATTCCATGTTTTCTCATGAAATCATCACAAGAAATATATAATGTGCCTCTATGAGTTCTTAAAGTTTTAAGAGAGTGACCACTTTGCCTTTCAATATATGCCACAAAATTCTTGGCTACTCCATATGTATCATATTTATGCTTAGAAAAATATTCCATGCCTTTCTATTAGAATCATCAATGAAAGTAATTAAGTACTTGTTATCTCTATTAGAAGGAACTTCCATGTAGCATAATTCTGAATACATAAGATCGAGTGGGTTTTTAGCTCTATATGCCTGCTTTGTAGGGAATGGACCTCTGTGCTTCTTCCCCAAGACACAATACTCACAAAGTTAGTAAAAAACTTGAATAGTTGGTAAGCTTGAAATCCACTCCTTTTTTTCCAAAAAAATTGATACTGCCAAAATTCATGTGCCTGAGTAGCATATGGCATAGCCAATTATCATCAAAAATAATAAAATTAAAGTAAAAGGCATTATTATAATTGATTTGTGTTAAAATAAACGATTGGATGACATCTTTGTCTTTAGGATCATTCTTTTCTTTGTATCACTTATATTGTACCTGTGTTTATTGAAACACAAGTCGTAACCTTTTCTGCAAGTTGTCCTACGCTTAATAGGTTTTAACAGATAGTAGGAGCATAGCAAACTTTAGAAACATAATCTACCGACCCATTTTTCTATTTAATGGTCTTTCTTTTCTTAACATTGGGACTTCATATTTGTTGCCTAGTTTCTTCAACAAAGAGCAAAATGATTCATCTAATTTAGAAAATACTTCCTTATTTTTATCAACTAATTGTTGCAACCTAAGTCTAATAACCACTAACTATTGTTACTTCTATTAGTATCATGAGCTACCATCAACAAAGTCTCTACACTATTATTCTAGGTGACCCTAACATGATTTTCATTATTTTATGGCCTCTTTGCACAACACTCTCTACTATAATGACTATATTTTTGCAATTATAACAATGAATATGTGATTTGCACTTGGATTGATAGTAACCATATTTTTTGCATTTATGACATTGGATGTGAGACTTACCTTAAAAAGATTCATTCTCTACTATTCTTTGTCTTGAAGTTGTTCTGAAATTTTCTCCTCCCTCACCTTTGAAATTCGAGTTTTTTTTACTATGTTGTAATCTAAGTATTTCCTTCTCATCCTTTAAATTTACTTTAGCATTTAAAGCTTGTTCATTAATCCACATCTTGTGTGACTTTAATGAAGCTTGTAAATTATTAAGAGTCACAGTGTCCACATTTTTGGGCTCTTCAATAGATGTCACCATGTAATCAAATCGATTGGACAACGTACGTAATATCTTCTCCATGACATCTATCTCTTTTATTTGATCTCCATTATTTTTCATATCATTTACTAACTTCTTTTTCATGAAAAATAATCATGAATATTTTCATCTTTGCCTTGTTCCATTAGCTTGAACTATCTTTTCAATCCTTGTAGTCATGTTCGTTTGACTAGATATGTACATTCATACATTTTAAGCAAAATATTCTAAGACTCTTCTGTTGTTTTAGAATGAAATATTTTTCTAGGACTGACAGCTCCAAAAACTGACAAATCAAAAATAAAGCCTTCTCATTTAATGAGCAATCGTGAACCAAGTCTTGTAATCATATTGATAACTTTTCCGTTTCAATAATACTATTTTCTAGAATTTCACCAAAACCGTTGTTTCTCAAACACAACTCCGTTAAGTGATTCCACATTGCAAAATTATTTTTTCTATCAAATTTAAAAATTGATGACTATACCTATTGAATTTAGACTCATGTTGTTGGATTGGAAACCATATCAATCGAATCTTACGCTCTGATCCCAAATGTTAATAATTTAACTTTCCTGTAATTGCCTAGAGAATGAATTTGATATCAAAAAATCACTCAAAATTTTATTGATAAAAAAAACACAAATTTTACAAAACTTAAAAGACAAAACTTTACATTCAAAACCTGTCATGCGTTAGCTTGTTGACACTAATAAATCTCACTTAATTTTTTTTCACCTCATGCCCCTAATTGTTCTTTTTTTCTCACACACTCTCTAAACTATATATATATATATATATATAAGCAGCAAAGCTGCCACCTCATCTTTTCCCTCATTATTGTTATTGTTTTGTCTTCCTCCTCTTTACTATTGTTGTTTTGCCTTTGTCCACTTTAATTAATTAATTAATTCAAGTTTACTTGTCCAATATTACAAAATTAAATAATTATTAAATTAATTTCTTTAATAGGGTATAAGATATAAGATTAATAATTGTCCTCTAATATGTATGCATGACTCATTCAACCCCATTAAAAAGCCACAACATATTGCATTTGAGCATGAGCATTCCATTCATTCACTCCCCCACATGTGCATTTCCCACAAGAGTGTATAGGCTTGAAATTATTCGATTCTTCCTATAATGCCTTTACTTTTGTAAAGTATAGACTTACAATGCTTTGTGATGCTTTATGATTCAATAGCTCATGCTTGAGTTGATATATTCGAGGACTATTGCCTGTTGGAATTGATCTTTGAGTTCAATGCATATATTAACAGTTGAATCGAAGAAGATGATGCTTACAGAAATATCCTTTGGAATTGATTTGAGAATCCATGAGATCACAATATTGTTATTCTTGATCCAGGAATTGAGATGATTTGGATGATGCTCGTTAGGTTTTACAATTGCTCTATTAACAAATCCTAATTTATTTTTCACAAACAATGTGACGCATGAGTCCATGAAGCATAGTTGTAACCATCCGTTGTAAATGTTTATAAATTTTCATATATTAAAAGAGGTATATTTTTAGTAATTGTGTTTGTAAGAATTCTTTTTAATTTTATTTTTCCTCATTATGCTTTACTTTAATTTAAATTAAAAATTACAAAACAAATGAATTAAATATAAATTATTTCAAGTGATTGGGGTTCACGGTGAGGGGGAGAAAATGCCTGCACACTCCCTGTCTGGGAACTGGCCTCAGACAACCTTTCCTGTGAGCCAGGTTGCTTTCAATTTTTGAGTTGGTCGTGATTTGACCCCCACTCACCAGAACTGAAAGCAGCATTTTTACCACCTGGCAGGGATGCCCAGCTGGCTAGGCAAATGGCAAGCTCCGATCACCATTTTCCTTAGGGTTGTCGCCCACTCTTGACATCAATGGTCAAGAGTGTTTGCATGGCTATGGACGACGAAGATTGGCCATCAATTCTCTTCAAAAGCGTAGCTCTTCTCTGTTTCTTCTTTTTCGTTTCATTCGAAGAAAAATCACAGCGAAACAGAGTGGTAACTGATAGTGTAGGAGAGTAAAAAATTAAGAAAATAGAGAGTGAGTGTGAGTTGGTGCCGAGAGGGAGTTTTGGTGCGATTGTGGAAGAAATTTCCTTCTGTCCTGAGCTAGGTGAGTCTTCTTTCCTTAGAGCTTGATTCCTTTGGATTCTATAGTGTTTATACGTTCTAATTTCCAGCTTTTTGAACCCAAACTTGCAGCAACCTCACTGAATAGTTGCTGATACACCTGTTGTCACGGTTTTTACGTAAGGTCTGGTTTATGCTTCTAATCACTTCCAAATTTCATTCCTTTTCTAACCCTACCTAATTAGTGAATTAGTAGGATGTTAGTAGTCTGTTAGGAATCGATTAAACAAGCTTAATTGTCTTGAAAAAACCAGAAAATAATTCTGGTTTCTGCAGCAGTTACAGAACCATTGTTCAAGCTTTCAACTCGACCTTCCCTTGAATTCTTTGGCTTGTTTCTGTTACATCTTTGGGGTAAGATGGGTGATATTCTAGATTATGCATGCATGTTATTTGTAGATTGCATTTCATGGGTTAAGTTTCTTTAAAATACATAATGATGTGAAGTTTTAAAATGGAAAGGCTGAGTGTGTACATCACTGTGTTTAATGCTTATATGAATTATTTTGTTAATTTTTAATGTGGGTTATTAATGATTTAATACAACTGACAATGAATGTTGTTTGCAAACAGAAAACGGGAAGAAATGGGACGAAAACAAAGGCTCAATTGTCTCTGTCAAGCAGGTTGGGCACAAAAGTGCCTCTGTTTGAGAACCACACGGCTTTGCTTTGTTGGTTTTTAGAAGAGGTGTTTTTGGGAACCCAAAATGGCCTGGAATTTCCTCTAGTAGATTGCAACTCTGTAGTTCATCGAGCTGGAGAGTGTTGGAGATGTTCGGGCATCAGCGGATGCCAAAATGGGACCGGTGCAGAGTGGCATTGCACGGCAACTTTGCTTTCTTGGGTCGGTTGCCTTGTGCAGTAGGCCAGCGGGCCGGGCTGGCCCAACAGGCATGAAATTATGCTGAGGGGCCTTCACAGAAGCCCACTGGGCGACGGGCCCAGCATGGAGATTTTCCTCTTGGACTGGACTTTTAGATGAGATTGGCTTTTGGGAAGAACCAATAAAATTAGATGAGATGGGCTATTAAAATAATTTTAGTCTCTAAGTTTTTCTGTTTATTGGAGAAAGAAAAACCTCTTGATAGTTTTAAATTAGGGACCATAATTTCTTAAAAAGACACATCCTTTTACTATTTCTAATTTGGTTTCTCAACAAATTATAAATAATAATTTAGTCTTTACGCATTAAATTAATGATAATTTAATATTTTAAAGTTAATTATTAATTTTATTAGATTACCAATTAAATTAATTATACCTTAAGATAGTAATACATATTAAATTAAATCATATATGTGTGTCCATGGATTGTTTCCAACGATCTCCCATTTGGACCACATATGTTACATTATAAATGTACACAACCTTATAAGCTCAGGCTCAAAATTTTACTATCATATAAGGTATTTTAAATAATTTTGTCTATTGACCACCCTGATATGAAATTATCATCATATTTAACATAATTAAATTCATCAGTAGTCATACATATTAACATAATTAAATGATATAGATCAAATTATAAATGTACACAACCTTTAAGTTTAAAATTTTACTATCATATAAGGTATTACGAACAATCTCGTCTATTGACCACACTGATATGGAATTATCGTCATGTTTAACATAACTAAATTCACCAATAGTCACACATATCAATACAATTAAATGATATAGATCAACCATGGATGATAGCATGGAAATTACATGTAATGTGATCCAATCATGTCTATTTCCAGCTGGTCCTATTTTAAACTTTATTGATATCAAACTTTAACACAATAACATAGGGTGTGGATAAACTAAATACTTTATTTTTGTCAGAAAATATTTGAATACATAAAATGTGCCCTTAATATATAATAGAGAAATAAAACACACACAAATAAACTCATACTCGACCAGTTATCCTCAAATGATATAACACTTATATGAGTGATTTGCTCATGAAAGAATTTCGATGTTAATCCTTTAATAAGCGGATCCATAATCATGGAGTTTGTCCCAATGTACTCTATAGAAATCTGTCCACTTTGTACCCTTTCTTTAACAACTAAGAACTTTATGTCAGTATGTTTTGACCGAGTCGGGCTCTTATTGTTGTTAGAATATAGAATCGCTAAGTTATTGTCACAATATAACTTGAGTAATTTTTCAATACCACTTAAGATGTCAGCCTACTGACAAAATTTTACAGCCATAATCTATGGTTGAATGCCTCATAACTTCCTACAAATTCAACTACCATGGTGGAAGAAGATATAAGTGTTTGTTTAGCACTTTTTCAGGAAATAACTCCTTCAACCACCATATAAATGTAGCCTGAAGTGGATCCCCTACTATCTTGATATCCTGCAGCATAGTCAGTATCTGAATACCCAATAATCTCCAAATAATCTGATCTCTTATATGTCAACATGTAACTCTTAGTTCTTTGTAAGTTCTTATAACCCTTTTAAGTTATTTTTTAGTGATCTATTCTAGGGTTACTTAAATATCTTCCTACCATTCCAACAATGAATGCTATGTCTAAAAGTGTGAAAACCTGAATATACATTAGACTCCCAACTGCCGAAGCATAGGGAATCTTCTGCATTTTTTTATTTTCAAGGTCATTCTTTGGGCACTAATTGAGATTGAATTTATCTCCCTTAGCGACGACGGTATCTCCTAGTTTACAATTTTGCATACTATATCTTTTAAGCTCCATTTCTATATAGCTTTTTTGAGATAATATAAAGATACCACGAAAGTGATCCTGATTATCTGAATTCCTAAGATTGAAGAAGCCTCACCAAGATCTTTCATCTCAAAATTCTTTAATAGAAATTTTTTAGTCTCATGCAATATTTCTTTATCATTGGTAGTAAAGAAAATGGCATCAACATAGAAAATCATTAATATATACCTACTCCTACTTAACTTATGATACACACAACCTTCAATAATATTTATCTCAAAACCAAATGAAGCAAGTACTTGATTAAATGTATAGTACCATTGATGAGAAGCCTGTTTGACTTCCATAAATAGATTTTTTTAATTTTCAAACCATTTTCTTTGGGTCACCAAATACAAAATTTTCTGATTGCACCATATAGATTGTTTCATCAATGTTACTATTGAAAAATGTTATCATAATATCCATCTAATGTAACTCAAGATTAAAATATGCAATAAGAGCCATGATTGTCCTAAAAGAGTCTTCTGATGAAACTGGAGAGAAAATCTCTTTGTAATCAATGCCTTCCTTTTGAGTAAAGCCTTTAGCTACAAGATGAGCCTTTTATCTTTCTATATTACCTGTTTTAGCTACAAGATAAGCTATAAGACTTAGCCTCATATGGATATCCCCAAATATAAAGGTGTTTCAGACTGCGCTTTTGACCTGTCCAAAGCTCATACGGTGTTTTAGCAGCTGCTTTAGTCGACACTCTATTAAGGATATAAGTTGTTATCTTTAATGCTTCTCCCCAAAATGACTCTGGTAAGGTAGAATGACTGATCATACTCTTTACCATATTCTTAAGAGTCATGTTTCGTCGTTCAGTCATCGCATTCATGTTGGGCAAACCTAGCATGGTGTGTTTAGAACGATTCCACATTCCTCTAGAAAGTTAGCAAATGGCTCTAAACATTGTTCTCCTGAACCATCATATCTGCCATAATATTCACCACCACAATCAGATTTAACACACTTTATTTTTTTATTAAGTTTGTTCTTAACTTTAGCTTTGAAAATTTTGAACATGTCTAGTGACTCTAACTTTTCATGAATAAGATATAGGTACTCATAACATGAATCTATGAATGATATAAAATATTATTGATCATTCTAAGAAGCTAAAGGAAATGGGCTACATGTATCTATATGTATTAATTCAAAGACGTTTAAGGATCTGTTGGCACCTAATCTCTTTTATTTGGTATGCTTTCCTTTGATACACTCAACACAGACATCTAAGTTAGAAACATCAAGTGAATCTAAGATACTTTTTGACGCAAGTCGTTCAGTTCTAGATTTGGATATGTGACCCAAACACTTGTACTTAATGACACAATAGTATCATTAAGCTTACGTTTAATACCATATAAATCCACATGCAAGGTTTCATTATATGACACAATAGTATCAAGTAAATATAGATTGTAAAATGTACTTAATGAAATGGTACCAACTATATTACAATTGAATATTTCTAAAAGAACAATAGTAACCGAATTTGTTCAACAAGGAAATAGAAATCAAATTTTACCTAAATGACGATACAATAAAAGTATCTTTCAAATTTATATAACAATTGATTCCTAATAACAACCTAAAAGGCCATATTGCTTCAACTTCCATTGATTTGCCATCACCCACATAGATGTATCTTTCAATATCAATTGGCTTTCGGCAGCTTAGGCAACCTTGCATAGAAACACTTATGTGAGTAGTAGCAGCAGAATCTAACCACCAAGTGTTTCTAGGGATAGAAGCTAAATTAACCTCAAAATATACCAAAGTAAGAAATGTACCTTTCTTTGCACACTAAGCATGATATTTTGCACAATCCTTCTTTACATGTCTAGGCTTTCCACACAAAAAAAAAAAAAACGTTTTTTCTTCTTTAAATTTCTTTTGCCAAATACTATTAGTATCTTTATAATCCTTCTCTCTTTTGGCCCTTATTTTTAGAGGAGTTAGCTAGATGAACACTTTGAGTTTTCTCTTGCTTCAATCTATCTTCCTTTTCTATAATATATGAAATTAGCTCATTGAGAGTCCATTTCTCCTTTTGATAGTTATAATTGACTTTGAATTGATTGTATTATGCAGGAAGTGATATTAATACTAAATGCACGAGTAAGTCTTCAGATAACTCGAGCTTTAGTGCCTTAACTTTTGAAAAAATATGAGACATCTCCATGATATACTCCTAAAT
>NW_019014425.1:103780-118385 GCF_000150535.2 Carica papaya | reverse complement strand
TGTTGTCCATATGTACATTTTACTTTTTGCATAAGAATAGGGGTAGATCTAATGAGCCAAAAGATTAAAACTATACATTACCTCGAAAGGTGACATTTTGGTGGAAGTATGAATACTTTGGTTGTAGGCAAACTCGATCATAGATAGACAGTCTTCCCATGTCTTCAAGTTACAGCCTACCATGGCCCTTAGAAGTGATCTTAGGGTCTTATTTACCACTTTAGTTTGCCCATCAGTTTGGGACTGATAGGTAGTGGAGAACAATAGCTTGGTTCCCAGTTTCCCCAATAACACTCTCCAAAAGTGGCTGAGGAACTTAACGTCCCTGTCACTCACAATGGTTTTAAGTATACTGTGAAGTTTGATGACATCCCTAAAGAACATATTAGTAATATTTGTGGCATCATCTATCTTGTGGCATGCAATAAAATGGCCATCTTGCTAAAACGGTCTACCACAACAAACACACTATCATGATCTCTCCTTATTCTAGGCAGTCCTAATAGAAAGTCCATAGATATGTCTATCCATAGGGTATACACAGTTAGCAAGGTGTACAAACCATGAGGCATCACTCTAGATTTGACTTGCCTACAGATACACTCAACATCTCTCTTCATATTTGGCCAATAGAAATGCTTTTATAACATGTTTAAGGTTTTTGTTACCCCAAAATGTCCCATGAGTCTCCCACTATGTGTTTCCCGCACTAATGGCTCCCTAATAGAACAATTTAGCATACAAAGTCTATTTTCCCTAAGGAGGAATCAATTTATTTGGAGATATTTTTGGAAAGCATAATACTTATTAGCTTGGTAGATAGAAAAAAAATCTTTATCATCAGTGAACATCTCCTTTATGTTCTCAAACCCTAAGAATTTGGAGCTTAAAGTGGAGAGGAGTGCATACCTTCCAGATAACGCATCCACAATGACATTGTCTTTCCCTTGCTTATACTTTATCCATATGGGAACATTTTTATGAACTCTACCCACTTACCGTGCTGGTGATTAAGCTTACCTTGGCTCTTCAAATGCTTAAGGGACTCGTGATCGATGTGGATTACAAATTCCTTTAGCTGCAAATAGTGCTGCCACACTTCCAAGGATCGTACGAAAGCATATAACTCCTTATTATAGGTCGAGTAATTAAGTAGTGCACCACTGAGTTTCTCACTGAAGTAGGCTATTGGGGTTCCCTTCTTATATCAGCACAACTCCTATACATATTCCTAAAGCATCACATTCAAGCTCAAAGATTTTGTTAAAGTTAGGTAAAGTAAGTATAGGGACAGAGCATAATTTTTCCTTTAATAGGGTAAAGGTGAATTATCACTTATACTGACATATGAATTTGACATCCTTTTTAACCAAGTTGTTTAAGGGTGTTGTGATGGAACTGAAATTTTTGACAAACCTGCCATAGAAACTGGCTAACCCATGAAAACTTATCACCTCACTCGTATTTGTTGGTGTGGGCCACTCCCTAATGGCCTGTATCTTTTCTTCATCAACCTCGATACCATGGGAACTTACCACGAATCCTAAGAAGATCATCTTGTTAACGCATAAGGTATATGCGTTATAGATTAGGTTATCGTCAAAGTACATAACTATGAATTTTCCTATGAAAGGTCATAGAACATGGTTCATAAGTCTCATGAAGGTATTGGGGGCGTTTGAAAGGCCAAAAGACATTACAAGCCATTCATAAAGGTCGTACTTGGTTTTAAAAGCTATTTTCCACAAGTCTCTGCGGTTCATTGTAATTTGGTGGTACCCACTTTTGAGATGGATTTTTGTGAGGAGAGTTGCCCCACTAAGTTCATCTAGCATGTTGTCTAACTAGGGAATAAGGTGTCTATATTTTACCGTAATTTTGTTGATAGCTCAGTAGTCGACACACATTCTCCAGGAACCGTTGTTTTTGGGTACTAACAAGACAGGTACAACACACGGGCTCAAACTTTCCCTAACATGCCCCTTGGCCAACAGCTTTTCCACTTGGTGCTGGAGTTCTTTAGTTTCTTCCAGATTACTCTTATAGGTAGGGCAACTGAGAATGGTGGCTCCAGAGACAAAATCAATTTAATGATTAGTTACCCGTAGTGGTGGAAGTCCGTTTGGGATTTCCTTTAGTAAGACATCCATAAATTCTTGGAGGAGTGAAACTATACCCTGAGGTAAGGCTAGGTCTAGGTCGAATAGGTTTACGTAGACTTCCTTATATCGCAATACTATAAGGCTTTTTCTCTCATAAACGGCTTGTCTCACCTGTCAACCCCTCATGTAAAGACTCATTTTCCTATTTTCTATATTGGGCTAGGTTTACTCCTTTCCGTGGACTCCCAACTTTTTCTCTTCCTTTCTCTCTCCAAGTATCCCTTGAAGGCCCTCTTGACCTTCACTTGATCCTCGTGCACCTTTTGGGGTGAGAGGGATGTGAGGACATGTGTGAGGTCATCCTTTCGTAAAGAATAGTAATTGGCCTAACCATAGTGTTGGACTCATCTATCAAATTACCAAGGTCGACCAAGTATCACATGGCTGGCGTGCATAGGAACAACATCACAACATAGCTCATCTTTGTACTTATTGATGGAGAAGTATACCATGACCTGCTGGGTTGCCTTTATTTCGTCACTATAATTCAACCACTACAACCAATAGTACCTAGTTCAAATCTTTCCACAAATAGGGTGCCTGCCACGTTAATGTAGCTTCCTCCATCAACGATGATACTACACACCTTACCGTTGACAAGGCAGCGGGTGTGGAATATATTCTCTCAGTTTTCATGGTCCTTGTCCTTGATGTCCAAGTTGAGGACCCTTTGTAGAATAAGGTTACTGCTCTAGTTGGGAGTTTGTCCGACGAGTTGAAACATGCTAAAGTATCTGCAAGAAGACGTTAGTGAAGATAAAAACTCTCCTTTACCGTCACTTGTGTTTACCTCGCAATCCCTCGATTGACAACTTTGTCTATTGAGTTTAGTGTTTGGAATCAGAATCACTTAAATTGGGTCTGCACATTAGTCCTTACGACACAACAAGGAACCCTAAGGGATTCTAATTTCTACAGAAGCTCATAGATAAGCACACAAAAGAAGGACTAGTGTGCTTCTTGTGTGTTAAACAACTAGTAACAATTAATCTCTTAGCTATGTAATAGAACAAGCATAAAATAAATAACAAAATGTAGATAACAAAAATGATAATTTAGACTGATGCGAAGGGATCTGATCAATCCTGATCGATATAATCAGTAGGCATATCTTCCTATACTACCCCCAATTTGTTAGCTACGCTCTACGACCGATCAAGTTTCTTTATGCAACATTGATGCAAATTATAGAAACGTAATTTGAATATTAAATGTGGATAATGTGCGAAATGAAAACAAAAGTTATCGCTCACACCAGTTAGGCAACGTACTTTTCCTTCAATTTCTTAAAGGATTTCTGGTCACTAATTAGGCAGTTATTTTGCTTTAGTGATGTAAAATACAAACAATGTGCCAATTGCCATATGGAGTGCAACTAGGATATTTTTGGTACTTTTGATACATCATTTTTTTAATAATAACACAAACTACTTGAATTGAATGGCTAGATATGAATTCAAGTAGGATGCAATATGAATTAACAATCAAACAAATTTGAATGTTAATTTAAAAACAAAATGTTAGCAAGTAAAGATAGATTTGAGTTTCTAGGAGCCAAAGCTCTGATACCAGATGATGCAGGAGGGTATGGGAAGGATCAGATCTACTCCTGAAACCCACTAAATGTATGCAATACTGAAATAATAACCATCTAGAATTAAACCCCTCCCTCGAATTGAATCTACAATCTTAAATGAAAGTAAAGACAAAGACTAGATAAAATAAATAAGGAAAGGAAAAGTACCACAGACTTACAGATAAGTTGATCCCTGCTCCTTGGCTCAACAAAATTTCTGAAGACTCCTACTTTCGGAAGAACTTGAAAAAGCTAATTTTGGCAAAAATACTAAAAGAAGAAAAGTCAAAGCTCTCAAGAATTCTCTCAAATTTATTTTCAAAGGTTGTTTTTTATATCCTAGGGGCAAAGGTCTATTTATAGCCTTTTTCGGGCAATCTAGATTAGTACAAAAATATATGCATGCACGAGCTTGTGCACATCTCGCGCATACACAAGACGTGCTGCAACATGTAGGCTGGGCTATCTGTACAAGTGCACAAGGGCCTTCCAAGGCTACTGTAAAATTGGTTGTGTGGCCTTAGGCTTCATTGACTTGGACCAAGGGTTGGTCTTCTCTTTTGTTGAGCATCCTCATAAGTCTTTAAGCCCATTAACCTCTCTTGGGCCTTAAGCTTCCTCTGAACAAACTTAGCCCATGCCTTCAAATAATCCCATTTAAGAAAGTAGTCAGGGATAATTTTACTTTCCTATTTAGGTTGTTCTGAATTTGGAAACAACCAGATGTTAGTATCGCTTTTTTTTTTTGGGACAGGACCCACGAGCGATTATTCTGCAAGAGTTCAAATTTTCATGGGGTTCCTCCTTGGTGTGAGAATGCATCTTTAGAACTAAATGTGGGCTGTCTAGGGTCACATATGTTCCCCTCACAACCTTCATGTTCACAAGAGGGTTCAAATATTGGTGGCGTCTCAAGAAGGATGTCTTGCCTACTCAGACTAATCGGGATCAATTCATGGATGCTTTTCTCAAGAGTTTCTTCCTAGTTTATGTTTGAAAGAAGAAAGAAAAGGAATTTCAAGACCTATGTAAGGAATCATGACCGGAAGCTAGTATGCTACCAAGTTTATCCAATTGTCCTATTTTGCTCCAAAGATTATAGCCATGGAAGTTCCTAAAGATATATATATAGAGAGAGAGAGAGAGCTAGAGAAAAAAAGAAATGAAAGAAGAAGAATGTAGGAACTCCACACTTCTGGTGAAGGAAATCTTGGTATTTCTAGAAAAATTAATTTGAATATTTACATGATTGATGTGAAATATTAATTGCATGTTTTAGTTTGAAAAATCAAATTGTTAAATGATATGGCTATGATGGAATACTAGTGATGCATGACATATCATGAATTTTGAATTAAGATACATGAATATTTTATGAAATGGACATGTCCGCCTAACACCATAATATTTATGCATGGCATTTACGATGATATAATATGTTGGATTATTAGCTTTGAGAAATTCTATTTCACCCCATCTGATCTGAAAAGACGTAAGAGAACTCCTCCTTATAGATGATTGTGTACCCTCTGACATTTGAGGATTGCCCAGTAATTGATCACAAAAATTATATCATTTAAATTACATGCAAATCATCAAGTGCATATACATTCATATAACATGCTTTTATCAAGACATTTAACATAATCATACAAATTATAATTTTAAGTTTCATAATTTTGACTCTAGAAATGCTCCATAAGATGTTTAGAAGTAAATAATAAATTCTTTATCGAAACCTCAAAGTTTTCCTACACCTTTCTTCTTCTTCTCATCTCCTTCTCTTTCTAGATCACTCCCTCTCTCTCTAAGCTTTTGAGGATAGAAGAATGAAATGGAAGTGATGAGTGAATGGAAAGGAAGGGGTCCTAATTTACAGAAAATTGGGACCATTAGATTTGTGCCAAGTGGAAAAATTTGGTGAGGAGAGAGAAAGTTAATGGGAAAGGAATATTGTGACGCGACGCGACGACAATGCAAAAAATAGAAGCACACCTCCCAAACGACAACGACACACCGCCAAAGACGGCAGTGGCACATCGCCCAACCAGCAGTGCACATTGCCCAAGGAGGCGTATGGTGCCCAAGGGGGCAGCACGCACTGCCCGAGGAAGCAGCGCGCTGTCCAAGTTAGTCACCCACTATAGGGCTAGCCTATAGGCACGCCGGCCTATCTTGCCACACCTAGGACCTACAACGCGTAAGATGTTGCGCGCAAGCCTACCACACAGACCTACTGTGCGGACAACGCACACACAGGGCGCATGGCGTAGCACCTATCTACGCGTGATGGGACGTGCGAACAAACTAGCCTCGTGTCCCGTGTTAACGAGACATGCGCACAGTCTGAACGTCTAGTGATGGTCGCGCGCAGCATGCAATGCCCATGCGATGTGTCCTTTCTCGCGAGTATTTTCCTGTGGGATTCTGTACCTTTCTTTATCTTTTCTCTTGTAAATTTATTTTTTTTAAAAAAATAATAAGAATGTTTACAAAAAAACAAAATATAAATTTTTAGAATAAATTTGAATAAATTTAAAATACAAATTTAATTTACGAAATGCAATATTAAAATAACGAAGTAATTTAAAAGGTTTAAATGGCCTTATGGCCCGAATAGGTGCTTAGAAAATTACAAATTAAGCAAGATGTTTACGGGGTATTACATTCTCCCTACCTTAGAATATTTTGTCCCCAAATTTGTCATGAATATAGGTTTGGAAACTTTTCTAGAATGTGGTGTTTCCACTACACTTTCACCATGGGGTTCCTTTTGTTGCACAAAATATTGTTAGTCCAATCAACAATTTTTTAAGGGAGCTCTTCGTATGTCATATCAGCTTGCACTTGGGTCTCATCGTGAGGAACAATATAAGAAGGGTCAAGTGGTACCTTTTCAGCATTGTAACATGGAAAATATCATGTAGACCCGTAAACTCTCGGGGTAGAGTAAGGCAGTACGCCATAAGTCCAACAAGCTCCACGATCCAAAAAGATCCCATATAATTGGGGCTCAACTTCCATCTTTTCCTAAATCACGTTTTTCACTTGTAAGGAAAAATCTTGAGGAAGATTTGGTCACCAATAGTGAATTCCAAGTGTCTTCTACACTTATCAGCATAACTCTTCTAGTGACTCTAGGCGGTGGCCAATTTCTGATAGATGGTAAAAACCTTCTCGATAGTTTTTTTGATAAATTTAGGTCCCAAATGATGCTAATTTTTGACTTTACTCCAGTAAGTGAGAGAACGATAGGGCCTACCATATAGAGCTTCATACAAAGCCATGCTATTGCTGGAATGATAACTGTTATTATAAGTAAATTCACATAAGAAAAGATACTCATACTAGTTATCGCCAAAGTCGAGGATGCAAGCATGCAACATATCTTCTAACATCTGGATAGTGCGTTCAGACTGACCATCAATCTTTGGATGATAAGCAGTGCTGAAGTACAATGTAGATCCAACCACTTCTTGGAAACTATCCCAAAAGTAGGAGGTTAATCGAGGATCTCGGTCATATACAATGGATGAGGGAACGCCATGGAGTCGAACAATTTCATCGACATACAGGCGGGTTAATCGGCTGGTGGAGTCAGTGGTTCAGATGGATAAGAAGTGGGCAGTCTTGATTTTTTTTGTCAATGATGACTCATATGGCATTATGACCAGAGCAGGTCCTGAGCAGACGGTGACAAAATCCATGGTTCATTTTCATTTCGAAATTTGAAGGCCCTACAACAAACCATCGGGTCTATGATGTTCTGCCTTAACTCGTTGGCAAGTAAGGCATCAAGAGACATAGTCGACAATGTCCTTCATTTCAAGTCACCAGTATTGATGCCTCAAGTCCCAATAGTGGATGGACAGTTTAGAGGCATGGGCAACCTTGAGAACATCTGTTGTGAAAGCGATAGGAACCCAAATACGGTCCTAAAATCTACAAAACCCATCATCGGTAAGCCTAAAATTAGGGAACTCGTCAAAAGTGAACTTATTCAAATTTTTTGTGATTTCCTGGTCCAAGGACTGAGCTTCCCAAATCTTCATAAAAAGATTAGGCAAAGCTTAGATTTGAGTGAGATAGGCACCATTGCCATAGTGGTTGAGGCAGAGCACGTGCATAGCATCAACTAATTTTCTGCTAGAGGCCATGGTTTGGGCCAACACAACAAACTCCTTCTAGCTCAGTGCATATGTGACTACATTCCCTCTATCGAGATGGTAGATGATCTTGCAGTCAGTTCTTTAGGAGGTCCATCAAATGTCTCTGTCTCATGTTCAATTCCCTCTATGAGAAAATATACTTTAAACTTTTGTTCTCAGTTTAAATTTCAAAGGTCTGACCAAATAGGTAATGACGCCATATCTTCAAGGAAAAGATTATGGCTACTAATTTCAAGTCGTGAGTAGAGATAGTTACACTTAGGGGGATTTAACTGTATGGATCCATAAGTGACCACTCTACAATGATGCATCAAAATGCATCCAAAATAAATGTGGGATGCATCGCAGTAAACTTGAAATCTTCCAGTGTTGTCGAAGAGGATCAACACTATAGCAAAGGTGAGACGATACTTCAATTCCATAAAAATTTCGTCACATTCATAATCCCAAACACAAAGTACACCCTTCCTAGTGAGATGGGTCAACAGAGCAGCAATCTTAGAGAATCCATCGATGAATCATCGGTAGTAACCTGCCAAGCCAAGGAAACTATGTACAAGCATGTTGGTGGATAGGTTCCAATTGATCACCATTTCAATCTTGGCCAGATCCCCAGATGCTCCTTTACTTGAAATTACATATCCAAGAAAGGAGACTCGATCAAACAAAAAGGATCGTTTCCTGAGCTTAGCAAACAGTTGATTCTGACAAAGTGTCCCCATTATCTAAGATAAGTGGACTGCATGTTCTTCCGGGCTCTTAGAGTACACTAGGATGTCATCAATAAATACGATGACATATTGATCCAGTGCATGTTGAAAAATCCTGTTCATAAGATCCATGAAGGCAGTAGGGGCATTAGTTAATCCAAACGGCATAACCTTGAACTCCTACATCCCATAACGACATCAGAAAATAGTCTTCAAATATCTTCTTCTTTGACTCTCAATTGGTAGTACCTCGATCTAAGGTCGATATAGGAGAAGACTGTGGCTCCTTACAACTGGTAAAAAAGGTCGTCGATATGAGGTAGAGGATACTTGCTCTTTATTGTTACCCGGTTGAGTTCTCAGTAGTCTATGCATAGTCTAAGGGAGCTGTCTTTCTTCTTCACAAATAATACCAGAGTGCCCCAAGGGGAATGACTAAGGTGGATGAATTTTTGACCAAGAAGTTCGAAAAGCTAGTTATTCAATTCTACGAGCTTAGTGCGATTCATGCGATAGGCAAGTTTCAAGATTGGTTGTGTTCTAGGAAGTAGGTTGATAGTATCTCCTGCGAGGGAGGTAGATCGGGTACTTCTTTCGGAAAGACTTCCGTAAAGTCGCAAGAAGTAGGAATGGAATTCACAGCAGGATCAGCATCCATATTACTATTTATTCAATAGTTAGAGAATGACAAAAGTAGATTTTTATTTTATTTTTAGGGATCACAAGATTACAAATTTACTTTCATAATTAATAATTTCCCTATATTTCTCTAACCAATCTATTCTTAAAATAATGTCGAACCCTGAGAAATTTAAGAGTATTAGATCTAGAAATATTTCTATTTTGAAGCATTTATTTATAATTTTATACACACAGTGAGCTACTAAGAATCCCTAGATGGAGTTTCTATAGCTAGTATTTCTCTTAAAGGTTCAGGCCGAATATCTAATTTATAAATAAATGCGTAAGAGATAAAAGAGTGGGTAGCACCTGTATTGATCGGAGCTCTGGCAGAAGCGTCATGGATAGAAAGCATACCCTAGATAAGGACAGAAGTGGGGAGGGCACCAAGTTCATCAAGGTGAATCAACACACGACCTTGGGCTACAGGTCTGACCATGTCCTTCAGTCGGTGAGAGCAATCTTTTACAAGGTGTTGGGTGCTTCCACACCAATAGCATGCATGATTGATACATCGATAGGGTAGATCACCATGCGAGTGACCACAACGCTAGCATGGTTGGGAAGATCGAACAGGTTGTCTAATACGTGAAGGTAGAGTAGGTTGTTGGGTACGGACTTGGTTAATGCATTGGTGCCTAGCTGAGATAAGGTCTTCAGCCAACTAGGCATTTTCTAGAACCTCGGCATACAAGCTAGGTCTTAGCATTGCAGCCTAGTCATACATATTGGCATGAAGGCCTTTTAAAAACTTTCTAACCTTACGACTTTTGGGGTGGCCACTAGAGGGGCAAACTTAGATAGTTGGGCAAATAGGGTTGCATATTGGGCAACTGTTAACTTTCTCTAGCAAGGTTTTGAAATTTCTCTTTTTTCTTCTTTCGAACATAGGCTAGGAAAAAGTTATCAAAGAATGCTCCATGAAAACTTCCCAAGTGGTAGGGGTAGGTAGAACTTCCTTCTTGAGTTGCTACAAGTGTTCTGCTTTATCGTCAGCATAAAGGCTTCTAGGGGGACTTTCTATTCCTCAGTTAGTCTAAGATAGAGAAAAGTTTCTCTATCTGCAGGATCTAAGCTTCATTTACTAAGGGGTTGGGCAACTTTCAAAGTGAGGCTAGTTAAGCTTCCTAAACTCTACTGTGTTATGAGAGATAGACCTTCTGCTAGTCAGTATTTTGGGGCAAGGTGTTGACAAGGGTTGGTTTGGTTATGTCCTACGGTTGTGGTTAGTCTCCGGATAGTTCGAAAAAGTTCAGTAAACTCAGCCGTGGTTGGAGGATCTTGGGCCTCGGGTCTTTCGATACGTTATGTTGAAGTTCTCCCTCGCATCATTCCTATAAAAAAAAGGAAGACACAAGTTGGTCTTCTATTTTTGGAAAGATGACTCATTTTCCTAGACAACCTAAAGGGTTTTCTACCTACAACCTCAGTTGTAAGGGATTTGGTCAGTCTAACTACTCTGATACAATCTGTGACATTCCAAATGCTAATTAAGGCATAAGGAGTTGGATATAGAAACATATTATGAGTGCATGATAGATAATTATATGTAGTAGAGAAAATTATCACAAATCTTACCAAAATATATGAGTTCCAATAACACATATATTTGAGGCCATAAGTGATAATAAAATACAAAATATCAAAAATATAAAAAGGGCCACTTCTTTTGTGAATGGACTCATCAGAGTGCGAGACAAGTCATGTACTCAAGGTTTGTGGATCCACGGGATCCTCATAGACATCAAGGGGTAGGTCAGTGATCGATTCCTCACTATCTTCCTCATCTGGGAGGTGGGTATGGAAAGGGGTGAATTCCTTATACTTAGTAAGAAAAATAATATTTAAATAACATCATAAGATATTAAAAGTGAATAATTATATCATCAACCCTTACCATCAAGGGTCACATCAGGGTATTTTTTTAATTTATGAAAATAATTTATTTAATTATAAAAATGTCAGATCCATCATGTCATAGTCATAACAATCAAATCAATCACGCCAATTGTAGTGAAAATTAAACAAGACATAATATGCTCAAATTTTTGTGTCATGCTTCGCGAAGTCGTTTTGACTTCTATTTACTTATGGTAGATACAGATTTCCTACTACTCATGTGGAATGAACAGATCAGATATATAACAGTAATATGCCAACATCACATTTATGGCTTGCCAAAGCATGACACAATCTATGACCACGGCCATGCCATCCATAGTGGTCATATCGATAGTCTATAAGCCATGGTAGTACTTCGCCAAAGGTGACCCCTGACAGATCATTTGCGTCACCGCTCTTGTCAGAAGGCATGCAGTCATCCACAGGGAGTGATCCTCTCATGTCTTTCCATACAAGATGGAGGAGGGGGAAAATAGAAACCTCTTAGAAATAAAAAGCCTAACAAAACACTTGATGCATTATGCATATCAATATAGATTTATATTTTTTCATACCACTTCATACATAATCTCCTTTTCAAATTTCAGTAATTGACCACAAAAATTATATCATATAAATTACATGCAAATCATCAAGTGCATATACCATTATATAACATGCTTTTATCAAGACATTTAAAATAATAATAGAAATCATAATTTCAAGTTTCATAATTTTGACTCTAGAAATGCTCCTTAAGATGTTTAAAAGTAAATATTAAATTCCTTACGAAAACCTCAAAGTTTTCATATACCTTTCTTCTTCTTCTCCTCTCTCTCTAAGCTTTGGAGGATGGAAGAATGAAATGGAAGTGAGGAAATTGGAAGAGGAGTCCACATTTATAGAAAATGAGGATAGTTAGATTTGCACCAAGTGGTAAAATCTGGTATGGAGAGAAAAAGTTAATGGGAAAGAAGTGACGTAATGTGACGCGACAGTGGCACAAAAAATGGAGACACACCTCCCAAATGACGGCCGCACACTACCAAAGATTATGGCGGTACATCACCCAATCGACAACGCACACCACCCAAGGCAGTGCATGGCGCCCATGGGTGATGCGCACTACTCGAGCCAACAGCACACTACCCCAGTTGACCGCCATCTACAAGCCTAACTTGTAGGTTCCCCAGCCTGTCCTGTCACGCATAATGCTAGCAAGCACATGTGCAAGACCTACTGCGTGCTGGGTGCTGCATGTAGGCTAACTGCGCAGGCCTACTATGTAAACAACGTGCGCACAGGGCGCACGACACCGCTCCAGTCTACGTGTAGACCGACCTCGCACCCTGTGCAGATGGGACATGCCCACAGTGCGCACATCCTATGCTGGCCCCACACCCACACCGCGAGCGACATGCGATGCTCAAGCAACCGGGTCCTTTCCCACAGGTGTTTTTTCGTAGGATTCCGCCCCTCTTTCAATCTTTTGTCTTGTTAATTTATTTTTAAAAATAAAAATAACAAAAATATTGAAAAAATAATAAAAATATAAATTTTTAAAATAAATTTGAATAAATTTAAAATGCAAATTTAATTTATGAAATGGGATATTAAAACTATAATAACTTAAAGAGTTTAACTGGCTTTAGGGCCCGAATAAATAGAGGTTCTCAGTTACAAATTAAGCATGAAGTTTTATGGGGTGTTACATTAACTATGGTCACGGTCGTTCTTTGCCAATAATGAATCTTACATCATATTGCATCACTACTCTCGTCAGATGGTACGCTGTCATTTACAGAGAGCAGTCCTCTCACGTCTTTTCAGACCAGATGGGGGAGAAATAGAAACAACCCCTCAAAGATTAAAAGCCTAACAAAACACTTTATGAATTTTACATGCTAATACTAATACATATTTCTCATGTCTATATATCATTTCATACTTAATTATTTTTCCACTGTCAATAGCATCACATATTAACATTTGTTTCGAGCATAAAATTATATAATTTACATATGTAAATTAACAAGTTCATATATGATTATAAAGCATGCACTATCATGTAAAATGACTTTGTTTGGCATAAAATTAAATTATTACAAATCATACATTTAAACATCATTAATTTTCCTTCTAGAAATCCTCTTTAGAATGTTTAAAAGTAAATACTAAATTCCTTACCGAAACCTTGATGTTTCCTACACCTTTTCTTCTTCTTCTCCTCTCTCTTTAAGATCTTGGAGGATGGAAGAATGGAATGGAAGTGATGAGGAAATGGTGAAGGCAGGATAAAAGAAGATGGGGACCGTTGAATTTGCGCCAAGTGGCAAAATCTGATGAGGAGAGGAAAGTCAATGGGAAAAGAAGTAATGTGACAACTGATGGATGGATGATATGATGTGATGTGTGATATCTCAAATACTAATTAAGGCATAAGGGTGCAAGATACAAAAATAGATTACGAGTGCATAATAGTTAATTGTATGCAGCAGAGCAATTTATTATAAATCCCTTATAAAATATGTGAGTTCTAATTACAAAATGACTGAAGCTAGAAGTGGCAAAAAAATACAAAATAATCAAAATACAAAAATGGCCACTTCTATCATTATGTAGAAGGATTCATCAGAGTGTGGGACAAGTCATGCACTCAAAAAGGTTTATGGATCCATGGGATCCTCAAAGACTTCAAGGGGTAGGTCAACGATCGATTCCTCACTATCTTCCTCATATGGAGGAGGACATGGAAAGTGATTAATAATGTCGTCAATACTTACAATCAAGATTAAGGTCACGGTCCTTCCTTAAATTATGGAAATAATTTATTTATTAAACAAAATATCAAATCCATCATGCCATAATCATATCAATCAATCATGCTGATAATAGAGAAAATCAAATAAATCCTGATATGCACATTTTTTTGTGTCATTCTTTGCGAAGTTGTTCTAACTTTCATCTACTAATGGTAATACTAATTTCCAACTACCAATGTGGAATGACTAATTCAGTTATAATAGAAATTTGTGACTTGGCAAACCAACAGCATATTTGCAGCTTGCCAAACCATGATACGATCTATGACTACGGTTGTGCAAACCATAGTAGTCTACAGTTAAACTATGGCCATGGTCATACTTCATCAAAGGTGACCCCTACAGTATTATCTGTTGTCCATATGTACTTGTAATTTCCTATGAAAGGACTAGTGTTAGATCAAGCAGAGTTAAAGAATTTAAACTATAAACAATCTCAAAAATTGAAAACCAAGTGGAAGTATGAATACTACGATTGTATACAAACTCAACCACAGGTAAACAATCTTTTCATGTTTTCAATCTTGACTCATACAGATCCTGAGATCCTATTACCACCTTAGTTTGGCCATTGGTCTGGGGCTGACATGCAATAGAAACAATA
>NW_019014425.1:33215-43758 GCF_000150535.2 Carica papaya | reverse complement strand
GGCAAACACTTAGCAAACTTTAATGAGACAAACGAATGAGTAACACTTGAGTCAATCAAAGCACGAGTAATAGAATTAGATATAGAGAGCGTACCCTAAATATTTGTTGGTGTAGCCTCAGCAGCTTGCTCAATTAGTTGGTAGACACATCCCTTAGTGACTAGTCTTCCATCATTATGGGAAAAATTCCTCACGAAGTGATCTGTGCTCCCACACTTGAAACAGTCATTGGTTATAACAAGGACGGTTGCCATGCCTCCTCTAACAATGTTTGCACGTAGGATTAAGATAAGAAACACTACCTGTTAGTGGTGCAATAGGATTGACCTAGGATCGGTTATCAACATGACCCTGACCAAGCTATACTGGTTATTTCCTCTTCAGATGATCAGGAAACTTGGAACTATTGGCCTATCTGAATCTAGTTACAAGTAATTGATTTCCAAAACAAAAAATATCTTCTCTATTTGCATTATCCAGCTCTTAGCAACCATCGGATGTGGACCACCCTTAAAAGATGGAGGATTCAACCTCTAGAACTCAGATATGTTTCTGGCGATGGCTCTACTGTGTATTGCTTGGTCTTCCCTAAGACGATGGCAATCATCATTATGGTTTTGATGGGCCTACTTGCCCAAAACAAGAGTTTGGCCCTGTATGGGTTGGAATAGCTCTGTAAACTCTAGCCTAGTAGGGGCATCATCAAGTCTCTCAACAAGTTGTCTTCCTTAGTAATATAGCCTACATAGAGAAAACAACTACTTAGAGGTAAGAAAGTAAGTCCTTAGAGTTACTAAGGTTCCAGATTTCACCTAGAAGTGTTTTTTAACCTGATTTAATCTAGAACCCCCTCACTATAAGGGATATTCCTAGGAATATGCTTTGATACCACATATGACACCCTGATGCCCACGGGGTAGTGACATCCTCCTAAGCAGTCGAAATCTATACATTTAATTACAAAATACATAAACAATATGCTGAGGCAACATGATTATTAATTCCTATTTACAATGTGCTAGATAACATATTTTTATATTTGATCTAGCCTCATAAAATACAAAAGAGTCCTCTCATCTTTCTTTATCATCCTGGAAGGGATCCAGACAAGGCTCAGTTGGAAGATATGTAAAATCATCTAGGGGATTAGATTAGGGTGAGTTCCAGTAACTCAGTAATAAAGCAATACAACCAATTTTTTAAAACATATATTTAAATTAATAATGAAAACATAAACTCTAATGTAATCATTTGTTTGATCCAATTTATCATACTGTTTTGACAATAAGCCACATACATAGTGCATAGCCCACAAAAAATTTCATATCCATAACCATCAGGTTATATCAATACACTAAATACCGTATCAATAAAATTACTGACTCACACACACAGGATTTAGACTCTAACTCATCTTTGAAAGTCTTAATACAACTTATTAATCTTAATTTAGTTTCAATGCTTACGTACCTATGCACACAACTTCTTAAACTTGTACCAAAGAGAGCAGAAGGGATACAGATATCAATATGGATGGGCCTATAGACAATCATAACAATTCATAGCATAACTCGCAAATTACAAATGACTTAGTCACTCAGAGTGCCATCACACATAATTCTCTTTGGTCGCCTAGTCCAACTCTTTTTAGAGTATGAGCAACAGAGGTCCAGCTCACCCACCAAAGATATAACCATTATCCAACCAATGGACACATCACTCTTTTCAAAGGATAAAGGCTCCAACATAAACATATATTATAAAACCACTCCAAGGTAATAGGGTAAATAGATTTAACTAGACAATTTTATTTATATATTTTATTAGGCCCAAGGGTTTATTATCCTTTTAAACATTTTTACACAAGCTAGACCTAATCCTAGACTTGTTCTCCATCCCTCATTTCCTTTTCGTTTTAATTCATTTTATCATTTTACTTCTTTTTTATCTAACTTAAATTCTGATTTTCTTAAATTATTTATACCATCATTTGAATTAACTTAGCCAATTTAATTTTCCAATTTTTTTTTGTTTCTAAGTGTTTTCCTCATTTTCGCATTTGAATTCTAAATTTTATTTTCATGCCAATTTAATCCAAAATCAATTCTTTTATTTTCTAAATATTTTATAAATTTTTATCCAAAAGTCCAATCTTATTATTTTCCAAATTTTGTTTCTTTTAATTTTTTTTTGGCCATTAAGCCCACAGAAGGGGGATTTCCTTACATGCCCACACTCGTGGCACAATGTGCCATACCCACAAGGCCTTCTCTATGTGTGTATGCCTAAAAGAACTACACGGCCCGTAAAGCTTGCTGCACGCAATAACATGCTAGGGGGCATGTGTCTTGGTGTAGTAGGCTCCCATACCCACATTCTAGCATGCGTGTGTGTGCACCTCACATGCGGTACACAATGCTCACACGCAAATCCTCTCGCTGCAACAAAGGTGCCTAGTAGAGCCTCATGCATGCGCTCAGTGTGCGAGGGACCTGTCCAGGAATTTTTAGTTGCTTGAGTAGCATCCCACATTTGCCTCGTGCATAGCCATCCCATATCTGCCCATTTTTACCAGCACTTTGGTGCTCAAACAATGTAGACAGAGACAACGGGCTTTTCTGCCATTTTTTGTCTGTTCCTTTCGTTTTATCATTTCTACAATAATGAAAAATCATCCTTCAATTTTTACAAACATAACCCAACATAAAACATAGATAATTGATCAATAGTTCTAGCTAGATAATAAAACTATTTAGTGCAGTTATAGTGTTTTAGAAATCTTCGCACAAAATTGTTTTGACCTATATCAACAGAGGGTAGAGGGGATTCCCGACTGCCATTGTGAATGTAGATCAGTTCAATTCGATATATGGTAACATAGCTGAAAACTATGATCATGGAGGTACTTCACCACTGTGGCCCCTCCAATCAGTCCCTATATGCTTTTGTTATAAGGAAAGCCAGTACCATTTATATGGATAACTTCACCAACAGTTAGTAGCAGTCATATTCAGTAACACTCAGTGATAATAGTTAAATGGATTTCAGTTTTTTTCATTTTTCTTCACGAGTATGAAATTACAGTAAGATTCGTAGTTCATAATGTTCATTTTTTTTACCTTTTGGGTAAGTTATCAATCTTAATACCCACCCATTTCCCAATGATTCTAGCATATTTAAAATCCTACCACTAAATTGGCATCCAATTGGGGCCCACAAGATAACCCAGATCCGACAAGGGAACATTCACCAAAACTCGATCCATATGAGTCCACTGACTAACTGGGCCCTATATGGGCCCAACACCTAAATCAAACTCGATCGGGGTCCATTAACCAACCTGGCCTATTTCAGCCTACCAACATAACAACCCAAACTCGATAGAGGTTCAAAGGACAAAAGTAGATCCAGCCAGGGATCCTTTGAACTGAACCGGACTTAACTGAGGATTTGATAAACTTAACTCAGACCTGGTGGGGGTTTGTAAAACAGCCTGGCCTAACAAGGGCCCACCGATTAGGATCAGCCTATTTATGCTCATGTACTCAAATTTGGGTCATTGGGTGTCCTTCTTGGGCCAAGGCCTAGTTGCGTAGCCCTTTCGATTTTTGCTCAAGGGTAAGGCAGATGGCCCAATGCCACACACTCAACAATCTGTATGAGTGGCATGTCCCAATAAGCTATCCCATGCATTCGGGCCAGTGGAGAAATGCCCCTTCACACTGCGTGCATATGCGCGAGCGTGTTCAGCCAGGTTGCACAGCATAACATGTTGTGCACGCTAGTCTCCCCACCTGTGCGCAACCTTCTCGAAGTGCGAACACGCTTGACAAGCCCTATGTGTATGCGCACGCATGGTGACATGCGCCCACACGTGCTCACAGTAAGCCCCCTCAGCATGTTGGCATGCTTGGTGGGGCCTATGCTCCTTGATGCAGAACCCCAATACCCTTGCTTGAACCTTAGAACTCTTCAATCGGTTTAGAACGGAATTTAGATCACAAGCAAAAAAGGAATCAAATTTGTTCAATCACTCAAATGGTAGAAGTTAAAGAGAACCCAAGAAAGATAAATGATATCCCTTGAACCCAATCCAAACAAGCACCTAGAACAATTGAAATAAGAAATCAAAATTGAAATACAAGTGATAACAATTGTATTCCAGATCAACACCTTGTGCATAAAGTGAAAAGAAAGCCAAAACCTCAACTCAATTCTAAAATGTTTGATTACAACTCTTGATGTCCACAAAGAATAGTTCCTTTGGTATTTATAGCCAAAGAAATCAATGATAAGTTACAATACAATAACTACAATTGTAACTCCCACAATAACTAGGTTAATTATGTGGTAGTTACAATTGTAACTCCAACAATAATTAGGCTAATTATAGGTATGTAATTGTTATGTAACTCCAATCTTCTTAACCAATACCACTAATTGCTTGTGGCACCATATAGTTATGAGCTCATTCTTGTAACAATACTAAGACAAGACTTAAGTCCAAAATGAGTTATACTTAACTATATAGGCTTAATTAACTCAAATTAAAATAAAACAATCCAAAATACTTAAAATAACTCAACTAATCCAGCCCATACACAAGGCTTATTCATCCATTATCAATAAGACTCAAACAAACCCAAATTATCCCAAATCACTTAAATCCAATTAAAGTTATGAATTTGGGCTATTCAAAAAGCTTATATTTGAACTTTCCACAATTAGCCAGCTCATTATCCACATGTTTTTTAGTAAAAACTTGGAGCAACTCTTTAAGCTTCTTTGCCTTTGATCTTGTTATTGGTCTGCTGAAACTTTTCAGGTTTGGAACTGTATTTGTGTTTACATCATTTGAAATTTGCTCCTAGCCACCTTCTGATGCTCTTTGAGTATCTTAAGTGTTTTTAGCCTTGTTTGCATCATTCCCCCTCCCTTCAAAAGGATTCGTCCTCGAATCAATGCCTGCATCAATTTTAAAAGGGGATAAATCAGATATGTTAAATGTAGCCGAAACACTATACTCACCTGGTAGGTCCACTTTGTATGCATTTTCATTGATTTTGGCTATGATTTGAAATAGACCATCCCCACGAGCATCCAACTTAGATTTCCATTTTGATGGAAATCGTTCCTTGCGCATATGAACACACACCCAATCTCCGGGTTCAAATGAAATCTTGCGCCTTCCTTTATTGACATGGGATGCTACTTATTCATTTTTCTTTTCAATGTTCTGCCTTTCTTTTTCATGAATTGCTTTAACAATTTTTGCTTTCTTATGTCCATCCAAATTAGAAATGTCACTTATAGGAATAGGCAACAAATCAAGTGGAGTTAAGGGATTAAAACCATACACAATTTCAAAATGAGAAAACCAAGCAGAAGAATGTATACTCCGATTATAAGCAAATTCAACAAATGGTAGCATATCTTCCCAAGTTTTAACATTCCTTCAAATTAAAGCACATAATAATGTACCAAGTATTCTATTTATTAGTTCAGTTTGACCATCCGTTTGTGGATGTAAAATAGTAGAAAATAAAAGTTTGATCCCAAGTTTGGACCATAAAACTCGCCAAAAGTGGCTTAAAAACTTAACATCCCTATCAGAGACAATGGTTTTAGGAATGCCATGCATTCTAACAACTTCGCAGAAAAACAAATTCATTATGTGTGTGGCATCGTCTGTTTTGTGACATGGTATAAAGTGTGCCATTTTGGAAAAATCAACAATAACAAATACTGAGTCTCGGCATTTTCTAGTTCTAGGCAAACCCAATAAAAAGTCCATAGAAATATCAACCCAAGGATATGTAGGAATGGGTAATGGCATATATAATCCATGTGGTTGAACTCTAGACTTAGCTTGCCTCATGAGATGCACTGTGCACAAATTTTCTCAACATGTTTGCGCATATTAGACCAAAAGAAATGTTCAAGTAAAATGCTCAAAGTTTTGCCAATCTCAAAATGTCCCATTAAACCGCCACTATGTGCTTCACGAACAAGCAACTCCCTAATAGAACTATTAGGCACACATAATTTTTCCTTTTTAAATAGAAAACCATCATGCCTATAAAAGTCTTGAAATACCGCATGTTCACAAGCAACATAAACATTTGAAAAATCACTATCATGCACATATAATTCTTTGAAATGCTCAAATCCCAACAATTTTGTAGAAAGAGTAGAGAAAAGACTGTACTTTCTTGAAAGCGCATCAGCTACTACATTTTCTTTTCCTTGCTTATATTGGATCACATATGGGAAGGACTCTATGAATTCTACCCATTTTGTATGTCGTTTATTAAGCTTGCCTTGCCCTTTCAAATGCCTCAAAGATTCATGATCGGTGTGAATCATAAATTCTTCTGGTAACAAATAATATTGCCATGTCTCTAATGCTCTTACCAAAGCATAAAACTCTATCATAGGTGGAATAATTCAATTGTGCACCATTGAGTTTCTCACTGAAGTAAGCAATAGGTCTTTTATCCTGTATAAGAACAACACCTATCCCAAGCCCAGAGGCATCACATTCAATTTCAAAAGTTGAATCAAAATTAGGCAATCTTAATAAAGGCGCATTACATAACTTTTCTGTCAATAAGGAAAACACATGTTCTTGTTCTTTTTCCCAAAGAAACAAGGATCTTTTTTCATGATTTCAGTTAAAGGGGCAGCAACGACACTAAAATCTTTTACAAATCTCCTATAGAAACTTGTCAAACCATGAAAACTATGCACCTCACTTACACTTTTAGGTGTCGGCGACTCTTGAATAGCCTTTACCTTTTCACTATCTACCTCGATTCCTTTTGCACTCATGACATATCCTAAGAAAATAATGCAATCAATGCAAAATGTACATTTCTTCATGTTAGCATATAGTTGAAATTTGCGGTCAAACACTTGCTTCAAAAGCATGACATGCTCATCAATAGATTTACTATACACAAGAATGTCATCGAAGTTATACAACCACAAACTTTCCAATAAATTCACGTAAAACATGGTTCATTAAACGAATGAAAGTACTTGGCCCATTAGTTAAGCCAAATGGCATAACCAACCACTCATGTAACCCTTATTTTGTTTTAAAAGCAGTTTTCCATTCATCTCCTGGTTTCATTCTTATTTGGTGATAACCACTTTTAAGATCAATTTTAGAAAATACACAAGCACCATGCAACTCATCTAATATATCATCAAGTCGAGGTATTGGGTGTCGATATTTTACCGTTATTTTGTTGACGGCTCTACAATCAACACAGATAGGCTAACTACCATCTTTTTTGGGTACTAATAAGACGAGAACTGCGCATGGACTTAAACTTTCTCAAATGTACCCCTTTTATAAGAGCTCCTCCGCTTGCCTTTGAAGCTCTTTGGTCTCCTCGGGATTGTTCCTATAGGCTGGTCTATTTGGTATGGCAGCCCCGGGAATGAAGTCAATTTGATGCTTAATCCCTCTCAAAGGTGGTAAACCTTGAGGTAGATCATCGCGAAAAACATTTAAATTCATGCAAAACTTCAACCACAACACTTGGCAAAGAAGGATCAAGTTCGTTAGTTGAGAAACAAGCTTCCTTGTACATGAGTACAATAATTGGCTTGTTAGAAAATAAAACTTTCCTCACATCTAAAATCCAAGCATCTAAAACACTTGATATCTCTATTCTTAGGAGTTTGAGAGTTAGAAAAACCTTTGTTTTTATTATCATTAGCATCTTTTTGCTTGGTTTTGTCTGGACAGCCTTGTTATCTCCCCTCCAATTCGGTCTCCAATTAGAATTTTGGGCCGAGTAAGTGTTGGCTTGCCTTGTGTTCCCCTTTCTCTTTAATTGTTTTTCAATCTTTATAGCCATGTGCACCATATCATCAATCTCCACATAATATTGAAGCTCTACAATGTTGGCTATGTCTTTGTTAAGGCCATTTAAGAACCTTGCCATAGTAGCTTTCCTATCCTCTTCAATATTAGCCCTTATCATGGCTATCTGCATCTCTTTTAGTAGTCCTCTACACTTTTGTTCCCTTGTATAAGGTCTTGCAATTTTTGATGTAAGTCCCTATAGTAGTGAGTAAGAACAAAGACCCTTGCTCAAACCTTAGAACTCTTCAATCGGTTTAGAACGGAATTTAGATCACAAGTAAAAAAGGAATCAAATTTGTTCAATCACCCAAATGGTAGAAGTTAAAAAGAACCCAAGAAAGATAAATGATACGGAACCCCAAGACCCTTGCTTGAAATTTAGAACTCTTCAATCGGTTTAGAACGGAATTTAGATCACAAGTAAAAAAGGAATCATATTTGTTCAATCACCCAAATGGTAAAAGTTAAAGAGAACCCAAGAAAGATAAATGATATCCCTTGAACCTAATCCAAACAAGCACCATGAACAATTGAAATAGGAAATCAAAATTGAAATACAAGTGATAACAATTGTATTCCAAATCAACACCTTGTGCATAAAGTGAAAAGAAAGCCAAAACACTCTCAACTCAATTCTGAAATATTTTATTACAACTCTTGATGTCCACAAAGAAGAGTTTATTTTGTATTTATAGCCAAAGAAATCAATGATAAGTTACAATACAATAACTATAATTGTAACTCCCACAATAACTAGGTTAATTATGTGATAATTATAATTGTAACTCCAACAATAACTAGGCTAATTATAGGCATGTAATTGTTATGTAACTCCTTGTAACTCCAATTTTCTTAACCAACACCACTAATTGTTTGTGGCATCATATAGTTATGAGCTCATTCTTGTAATAACACTAAGACAAGACTTAAGCCCATACATAAGGCTTATTCATCCATTATCAATAAGACTCAAACAAGCACAAATTATCCCAAATCACTTAAATCCAATTAAAGTTACAAATATGGGCTGTTCAAAAAGCTCATATTTGAATTTTCTATAATTGTCCAGCCCATCATCCACATGTTTTTGAGTAAAAACTTGGAGCAACTCTTTAAGCTTCTTTGCCTTTGATCTTGTTACTGGTCCACTAAAACTTTCTAAGTTTGGAACTGTATTTGTGTTTACATCATTTGAAATTTGCTCCAAGTCACCTTCTAATGCTCTTTGAGTATCTTGAGTGTTTTTAAGCCTTGTTTGCATCACTCCCGCACATGGCTACTACGTGCATGTAGCAAGCTGGGGATAATTTCCCTCATGTACAGTTGTGGCGTAAATATAACCCGTGTCCCATTTGGCACCTTAGTGCCCTAAACAGATTGTAAACTCATTTTACAGCTAAAAAATAATTCATTTTAATCTCATTTAACACATGCACCAACATATTCACAACATAGCTAAAAAATAAAACACTTTAAATTATTGAATGTTCGACAAAATATTATTATTAAGTGACACACATGCATGCAATAAACAAATCAAGTTAATTATGTAATGTCCTTATTTTAAAACCTTTTAAAGTCTAGAAATCCCATTAGAAGTGTAATGACCCATATTATCTCTAGACAAATTCCTCGTATTTTATATCACTATTTAAGTATGTATATGTATGCAGAGATATGTAATCAGGCTAAAGACTAAGTTTTAAGTCAAGTAGATCAAAAATGATGAGATTTAGATATCTAGAGCTTAAGGGAAAATAAGTGATATCCCTTCCCTATAAATAGGGGTGTAGGAAGAAGGGAAAATCATTTGGTAGTTGAGAGAAAGTGAGGTTAGAGAGAGAAAGAAGAGAGAAAGAGAATAGGAAAAAAGTGAGGAAAAGGGAAGAAACCCAATAAAAGTGAGGAACTTTGAGGGACTTTGGGAGTTTTTCCTCGATGAAACTCTGCTCAAAATATGAGAAGAAGGGAGAGGAAGGAAGAAAGAAGGAAGAAACCAAAAGAATATTGATTAAAAGAGGGAGAAAGCTCATAACCAACGCAGGAAAAACTGTGAACTTAAGGTAAGCTTTCTCCATCAATTGTATTATGTTTCTCCTGAAATTTTGAGGTTAGCTTCTAAATTTTATGAGGGATATTTTTGAGGTTAGAAATAGCTCAAAAAAATCCTGGAACCCTGCTTAATTTTTGGGAGAAAAATGCTCCAAATTAAGCTGAAACTCTGCCGGAGTAAAGGTTGCGAGTGGCACAAGGTAAGCCTGTTTAAACCTCTTTTTCTTAGAAATATAATTTCCATATGAACATAGTATTTTTGAATTAAAAATTATCAATATTCCTAAGGGGATACTCTATCAAAATTTTCGTAGAAAATTGAGATAAACTAAGGGGAGACTCTACCCATTTGAAAATAGAAAATTAATGTATTCATAATGGGAGACTCTGCCCGCTTCAACAGAGAAATTTAAAGGTTTTATAAGCAGAAGCTCTACTGGATTGAGTAGAGTGACTAGAGCTTGTGTAAAGGTAGACTACCCAAATCAAAGGTTTACATAGACCCAAGGTAAGTGGATATTCTGATTGCATGACCTATGTAGTTTTCAAGTGTTTTTAAATGTGATATACATATTTTCATATATAACATGCAAGTGTTTTGTAAAAGTTCTA
>NW_019014425.1:13612-25087 GCF_000150535.2 Carica papaya | reverse complement strand
TTTTTTTTTAAAAAAACTTACATTAATATCTACCATCTTAATTCTATCCCAAAGCTAAGGAACTCTCCTCGCACCTCATCTAGCTGCTGACCTTATTGAGGTTCCCTAACCTGAAAGAAAGTATGGATTGGGGTGAGTTTAAGTTGATTCAGTAAGAAGAGCAGTACTAGCGCATCACAATTAACGTTTGAAAGTCCTATTTAATGCATACAGTAAAAAAAAAACATTTATAGTGCATACAATACAATTGTTTTGAAAACCTTTTCAATAATATTACCAATACAATAGAGTTCCCAAATTATCAATTTTGTACTAGTTTCTATTCATTCCTATACCAATAATCATTTCCATGCTAAAATAATACATATCAAACCAAATTCACATCACATGCAATCAATCCTCTAACACACTGACACGGAAACCAAGGATCTTTTCCTCAATTTTTTGGTCACCAAGGTACTACCAACTCCTGCTGAACTCAAGTAATCAAAAGGGTTTGTCAAGACACCCTTGAAACACTTTTCAATTGAACTTAGAATAGAAACCCAAATGCAATTGACAAAACTTTCTAAGAGTTTTGAATAGGAAGAAATCAATTCTGTTTATTAAGTTGAAAGCTTAATAAAACAGGTTAAAACACCTTGGCACATGATTAAGAAAGATAAAGCTCACTTAAATCAAAGATAATTTTTTTAAAAAAATTTTTCTACCATGAATAATCCGAACACCCATATATATAGGGGTAAGATTTAGTCAAGCTATGGTAATTCCTAAATAACAAATTCCTAATTAAAAAAAAAAAAGAAATCCTAACCTAAATGGAATTAATATCCGGTCAAAAGGACACCATTATTGAAGGATCCTAATAATTAGCTATAAGAATGAATTCCATAGATAAAGACCTTAGAAGAACCCGATCAATGATTGAGATTTTGGGAGTCACCCATACTAGATAAACTTGATGTTAATAGTATACTGTGATACCAAGTGAAGACCAATTCCTAATAAATCCACCTTTATTTTTGAAAGTAAAAAAAGTGATGATCCACTTTGGATGTGTGAGTCTTATAAAACTATAAATCTGAGAACATGGTTCTAGAAAAAATTAAGGAGACATAATGAAAACTTAACAAACTTGGATGGAGAGAATAGGCCTTGATAAATTGATGATCCATATGACTTAACTAAAAAGAGTAAGTTACTTGGATATCCAGTCATGGAGGAAGGAGAAAAGGTCTTGATTTAGGAGAATACTAAACCATTTTATGTGAGTAATTTTAGGGAGTCATCAAATGCACTTGATTTGGGGTTCTCAATATCTTAGGAAAATACATAACATATAAATGATGTTGAGCTCATATAGAAGTAATTAAGATCCATAATCATTGTGGGGAGTCCATGCTTGACTATTTAAAGGATCACCTTATGAGCACTCAATTAATTATCGAGGTATTATTTAGAGACCACCCAAGACCTTGCTAAGTGTAAGGATAACAATATAGACCCTTATGAGAAGTTATGCAAGGTGAAATAATTTAATGGGATTCAGAAGTGACTTCCCAATGATTGTAACCTTATTTCAGGAGTTTGAAAACAATTGATAAACTTTGGAGCATTTATGAACCACTAGAGAATATAAGTATGATATTGGATTTCTAAGATAAGAAGTTAAAATTCTATTACTAGGAGATGAATGACTGTTATTCTTGAGGTGAATAGAGAATTGCAATAGAGTCATCATAAGCTACATATAGTGGAGATATCCATTATACAACTAGTTGGGGACAAGCATTTTAAGCCTTGGTAAAACATCGACAGCCTATAAGTCAGAAATAGATAGTGACTAGTTAAGATACATTTTTAGAAATGATGCCATAAGTTGTCATTGAACAAGCCAGTGCACTGAGAAGAGGGAGACCATAGAGATTAGCAATCTATTGAGAAGAAGATCAAGGATTTAAGCTTATTGTGACCCCTTGCTACTTGAATTTGGAGGACTAAATTTCTTGTTATGAGGGGAGGATGTAATGACCCATATTTTCTCTAGACAAATTGTTCATATTTTGTATGGCTATTTAAGCATGTATATGTATGCAGAGAGCTGTAATAACGTTAAAGACTTAGTTTTAAGTCAAGTCGAGCAAAAATGATGAGATTTAGATAACCAAAATCCCTTGAGAATAGTTTTTCCCTCACAAGGAAAAGTTGAGTTTTTAGGCCCAAGAACACTTCTCGAGGCTATAAAGACCTCATAAAAGGTGATAAAAAAGCTTTGAAAAAGTGAAAAAATTATTGGATGATGAATCGGGAGAAAATCTCTCAGGTGAGAGAAAATTCCTTGAGGAGCTCTTTTTGACCCTTTTAGCTTGATTTGGGTCTCGAGACTAAAATAGTTGGAATTTGAGACTCTAATTTGGTTGAGGACTAGCCAAGATATTACAGAGTAAGTGTGTTAAAAAAGAAAATGTCCATAAGAGATAAATTGGGAGAAATGAGGCCAAAACTGAGAGACATGCACATGAAGGAAAGGTTTGACCTTTTAGGATTTATTAGGCCATAAGTGTGCTAATTGGACTTGGAAAAAGCCCGAACGAAAACCATGTGATAGCTACCTACTGGAGGAACATGTGAAGTATAATTTTCCTCAAAAAGAGAAAGAATTGAACAAGTTATGGAGTTTTAAATTAAGGGTATGGGCATGGGCCTAAATTTGAGTGCGATTTAGACCTTTCGGGACTTAGGTGGATCTTATATGGGCCAAATGTGGTTGTTTTGAGCTTAAATTTGGTTAATAAGTAGATAATTCCATGATGAAAAATTGAAGGTAAAATGCACCGAAAATGCACAAGAATTGAGGGAGTTATGGCTCTTTAAAGTGAAGACATGTGCATGGAGTGTAGTTTTGGGCCTTATGGGTTTAGCCTAAGATGGCCCAAAATGTATCAAATGAAGCCCAAATTTTTTATGAAAGCCCTTGGAAGGTGGGTAAAACATGAGAGGAGTTTGGATAAGATTAGAATACTCTAGAATTAATTAACGGCTACGGAAATTGCATATAAGGATGAAGCTTAAGGAGGTTTAAATGGCCAATCATGTTTTGCTAGCTCTCCCATGCTTATCAGCTTACATGGATATACTTCCCCTATAAATAAGGGTATGGAAGTAGCAAAAAGCATTTTGGAGTTGAGAGAAATAAGGTTAGAGAGAGAAAAAAGTGAGATAAAGAGAAGAGAAAAAAAGAGAGAGAATGGAAGAAACCCCATAAAAGTTAGGGAATTTGGGAGTTTTTCCTTGAGGAAACTTTGCCCAAATTGTGAGAAGAAGTGAGAAGAAGTGAGAAGAAGAAGAAAGAAGGAAGAAACCAAAATAAAAGAGATAAAATGAGGGAGAAAGCTCATAATCAACACAAGAGAAATCATAAGCTTAAGGTAAGCTTGCGATATGAATTGTATTCTGTTTCTCTCAAAATTTTGAGGTTAGCTTTTAAATATTGTGAGGGATATTTTTAGGTTAGAAATATCTCAAAAAATCCCAAAACCATGCTTAAGTTTTTGGAGAAAAAGGCTCAAAATTAAGCCAAAACTCTACCAGAGTTAAGGTTGCAAGTGATACAAGGTAAGCCCGTTTAAACCTCTTTTTCTTAGAAATGTAATTTCCATATGAAGACAGTATTTTTGAGCTAAAAATTATCAATATTCTAATTGGAGACTCTACCAAAATTTTGGTAGAAAATTGAGATAAACTAAGGGGAGACTTTTCCCATTTTAAAACAGGAAATTAAAGTATTCATAAGGGAGCCTCTATCCATATCAATAGAAAAATTTAAAAGTTTTATAAGTGGAAACTCTGCTGGATTAAGTAGAGTGATTAGAGCTTGTGTGAGGGGGGACGCTACTTAAATCAAGGTTAACATAGGACCCAAGGTAAGTGGATATCGTGATTAATGGCCTATGTAGTTTTCAAGTATTTTTCATTGTATTACAGTATTTTCATATATAACATGCAAGTGTTTTGTAAAAGTGCTATTGTGTTTTAAGTGTTATTATGCTTATGCATTTTAAAAAGTGATTTTGATAAGTCTGCATCACTCGTTATCGAGGCGATGGTTGGTACACCCGTGGTCGTAATCGTGCAATGGTGTGGTAAACTGCAAATAAGCTATGGTGTGGTGAGCTGTAAACCAACTATGGTATAGCAAGCTGCAAATCTATTGTGGTTGAACAAGTCGTAAGTTGTCGATAGTGTCACCACAGTGGTTGTGACATCCCAAATGCTAATTAAGGCATAAGGGCACTAGATACAGAAACAGATTACGAGTGCATGATAAAATTGTATGCAGCAGTCAAATTATTACAAATCTCTTACCAAAATATGAGTTCCAATTACACATATACATACTGAGGCCAGAAGTGGCAAAATACAAAATATGAAGATACTAAAAATACAAAAGGGTCACTTCTATCAGAGTGTGGAACAAGTCATGTACTCAAAGGTTGTAAATCCATTGGATCCTTCTAGACTTAAAGGGGTAGGTCAACAGTCGGTTCCTCACTATCTTCATCATCTGGGAGGGCATAAAAAGGGTGAGTTCCATATACTCAGTATGAAAAATGGTATATTAAATAACATTGAAAGATTTTAAAGATGAAAAATTATATCATAAATACTTACTATCAGATCACGTCAGGGTCTTATCTTACTTTATGAAAACAATTTTATTTATTAAAGGAAACATCATGTCATAGTCACAACAATCAAAATTTTAGTTCATACAAATAAAAGAATAAAAAACCAAAGGGAGTCTCCACCTAAAAACCTCTATAAAACCCCACCATCATCCATCTCTTCAAACCACCCCCAAACTCTCTCTTCTCCTGTATCATGTTCTATCCATTACGAAATCTTCACTGTTTAAGTGTTAACAAAACCAAAAACACAAGAAAACAAAAAAAAAATGTGTCAGAAAAGTAACTCTCTTTCCTGCAAATACGATTCAAGCTTCTCTTTCCTTCCCTCAATCAAAGACACGCAGGAGCCCAACATCAACACCCCATTGATCCCCAAAAGTTCAACACCAAACCCAAATTACCACTCCAAGTCGCAAAACATAACCCATCTGTCTTTTGCCATCAAAGAAGCCATTTCAATAGCTAAACTATCTTTGCCCATGATATTAATAGGCCTCATGCTATACTCTCCCTCGTTCATCTCCATGCTTTTTCTCAGCCACCTTGGAGAGCTTGCTTTAGCTGGAGGCTCACTCGCCCTGGGCTTTGCAAACATAACCGGCTACTCTATTCTCTCTGGCCTTTCCATGGGAATGGAGCCCATTTGTGGTCAAGCTTACGATGCCAAGAAACTCACTCTTCTTGGCCTGACTTTGCAGAGGGCAATGCTTATGCTCATCTTTTCTTCGCTTCCTATTTCTCTTCTCTAGCTTAATATGAAGAGAATCTTATTGTTTTGTGGCCAAGATGTTGATATAGCAACCGAAGCACATGCATATCTATCCTACTCTCTCCCTGGCCTCTTAGCTCAATCACTTTTGCATCCATTAAGAATCTACCTAAGAACCCAATCAATAACTTTGCCTCTAACGTTTTGCGCCATTCTATCCATTCTTGTGCACATACCCTTAAATTATTTTTTTGTCTTTCACCTGAATTTAGGCATCGGAGGCGTTGGTCACTCTGGGGTATGCACAAACTTCAACCTAGTAGGCTCCTTAGTAATCTTTGTCCTCGTCTCTGGCATCCATAAACAGACATGGGGTGGATTTTTGACAGAGTGCTTTAAAGCATGGAAAACTCTCGTGAATTTGGCCATTCCCAGCTGTATTTCGATCTGCCTTGAATGGTGGTGGTACGAGATCATGATCTTAGTATGTGAAATCTTGTTGAATCCAAGAGCAACCATCGCTTCAATGGGAATTCTGATTCAAACCACCCCATTAATCTACATATTACCATCTTCTCTAAGTTTTGGCGTGTCAACGAGAGTTGGCAACGAGCTAGGAGCGAATCAGCCCAAAAAGGCAAAGCTCACTGTAGATCTAATTTTATTAGACTTCTCAAGGTTTTGTATAATTTTAAGTATGGACTGGTTAGAAAAATATAGGGCAATTATTGATTGTGAGATAAAAAATTGTAAAACTACGTTCACTTAGGCAGTAAACTTGTTTTGTTTTGTTTTGTAAAAGTTATCTAAAATAAATAAATAGTGTTTTTCTTTTGAAAATTTTCATTGCTTTACTCACCTTATGTTGGACAGGAACATCGATTGTGCCCTGGCAATTTCTTCAATCCCTGTTATATGCAATTTCCTAGATGTCTTTTCAAAGGAGCTACCAGGTCTACCTCCTAAAAGGGAGATAGAGTTTTCCATTAACCTGATTTCAGGTACCCAACCAACTTTGACCCCCTTATCGCATGAGCTGTGCAGAACTTGGAGAATTGTAACAGCAGCTTTTCAAACTATAGGGATTGAGGTTCATCTGCCCCAATCTTTCCACTTAGGGTGCACCTAGCTTATTCGCCAAGAAGAAGGACATATCCATCTGCATGTGTATTGATTACCGCACACTCAATCAGGTGACCATAAAGAGTAAGTACCATCTATCCCCCATAAATGATTTATTCGACCAGTTACAGGGTACTTATATATTTTCAAAGATTGATCTCTAATCTGGCTACCATCAGTTACGAGTGAAGGAAAAAGACATTCTTAAGACGACCTTTCACTATAGATATAGACAATTTGAGTTTAGAGTTATGCCCTTTGAATTGACCAATGCCCCTGTAACCTTTATGAAGTTAATGAACAGAGTTTTTCATCATACACTAGATCAGTTACATTGTCATCTTCATCGATGACATCCTAGTGTAATCAGAGAGCCCGGAGAAGCATGCCAATCACCTGACCCGTGTAATGATCACCCTTCATGAGCACCATCTCTATGTCAAGTTCAATAAGTGTTCCTTCTAATTGAACCAATTATCTTTTCTTGCCCATAAGATTTGTAGTTCTAGAGCTTATGTCGTTCCCTTTAAAATACGATCGCAGTTAGATACAGATTTCTGACTTTCATCTCTGAGGGCAGATACGGATTTCTGACTACTTATTTGGAATGACCAGATTAGATACAAATAATGGCAATTTTGTCAGGCACATTTCTGGTTTGCCAAACTATGGTACGAGCTATGACTACTGTCGTACCAACCACAGTGGCCCTATTAGATATTTTATAGCTACGACGGTACTTAGCTAAAGGTGATCCCTAACAGATATTTGTGTCACCACAATCGTCAGAGAGTACACCATCATCAATAGGACTGGTCCTCTCACATCTTCTAGACTAGATGGGGAGGAAAAAACGTACACCTCTCAGAGATAAAAAGTCTAATGAGACACTTGATGCATTATGCATGTCAATGCATATACATATATTTTTCGAACCATTTCGGTTCATTCCCCTTCTCTTTCTTCCTTTTTTTCCTTTTTTTAAAATATTTTTAAAGCAAATATCACCATATTCATATTATTTAATTTACATGCAAATCATCAAGTACCAATAAAATCACATTGCATGCTTGAAATAAAGAACAATTCACTTTGTTAGAACTACTAAACATGGAACATGCAAAACATTAAAACACATATTCATCAATTTAATTTTTTAGAAATACTCCATAAGATGTTAAAAGAAATATTGAATTCCTTACCAAAACTTTGAAGTTTTCCTACGTAGTTCTTCTTCTTTTCTCCTTCTCTCTTTATATCACTCACTCTCTCTCTAAACTCTTAGAAGATGGAAGAATAGAATGGAAGTGATGAGGAAATAGAAGAAAGGGTCCCCTATTTATAGAAAATAGGGACATTCAAATTTGCACCAAATGGCTAAATCCAGTGAAGAGAGAGAGAGTTGAGTGGAAGATGATCAATTTAATGCGATGCGACAATGTCATAGAAAATTGAGGAAAACTTCCTCCATTGGTAGCGGCACACCACCCTAGGCAGTGCACATTGCTCAAGGGGGCGCACACTACCCGAGGCAACAGTGTGCCCCACAAGGTTGGCCGTGCACTGTAGACCTAGCTTGTAGTTGCCGACCTACCTTGTTGCCCGCAGGCCTACTACGCGGATGGCGCGCACACAATGCGCAATGCCTAGCCCTGTCTGGACGCAATATAACACATGCAAACTGGCCTGCCTATACGTGACAAGACACGCACACCGAACTGGCCTCCTGCCTTGTGTAGATGTGATGTTTGCACCTACACCGGGTCGCACACGCACAACACTTGGTGCCCATGCAGGCGAACCTCTCCCACAGGTGTTTTCCTGCGATTTTTCCCCATTTTTTCATTTTCTCTTGAAAATTATTTTTGATAAAAAATAACAATAATGTATAAAATAAATTAAAACTATAATAAAAAAATAATAATTATAACAGATAAAGTTAAATAAAAATTAAAATAAAATGAAATAACGAAATCAGCGTAAAAGGCCAAAGAGGGATGCATGGGATCTGTTGGATCACATGCAATAGCCTTAGTTGTCGACTGGCCATTCCATCATGTATGCATGCACGCCATGTGGCAACTGTGGTAGGCTGGGCTGTAGGTAGACTAGCTTTGTTTTGTGATAGGACATGCAACATTGTTCCTCCACGTGCAGTGCTACAAGCCCACGACATTGCAGCCTCACGCACATGATCCTCACATTTTCAGGCATACATCCGTGGGCAGTTTCCTGCAAAGATTGCCCGTGGGTCTTTTCCTCATTCATCATTCTTTTTTTTTTGTTTTTTGTTTTGTTTTATTCTTGGTAAAAATTTAAAATTTAAATGAAAATAATTTGAAAACAAAATTAAACACCAACATTCTTGCATAGCAAATTTAAAATAGAAGTTTTTAAATACAGTCATCCAGTAGGTTTTAAGGGTGTTACAACATCAGTTAAGAATTTCAAAGTTTTAAAGGTCACAAACTGGCTAAGAAATTTAAAATTAGAAAAATCCCACATTGGTTGGGAAAACATAGTGACAAAAGTCCCACATCGGTTAGGAAGTTAAAGTTACAAATGTTGGTCATTAGTTAGGAAGTAAAGTGGCAAACCAAAAAGCCCCACATCAGATAAGAAACCAAAACCTTGACTCCCCTCTCCTATAAATAGTGGATGATGGGAAATGGGGAGAAGCATAGTGAGGAAGAGATGAAAGAGAAAGAAGATATGATAAAAAGAGAAGAAGAAGCTCCCAAGGTTAACCCCTGGGCTTCTGGTAAGCATATCTCTCCCATTTTATTTCGATTTTCCATGAAATTATGAGGGGAGCTTTTTAGTAATATGAGAGACATTTTTTATTAGATATTTCTCCAAAACATTCAGAACTCTACTGAAATTATGGGGGTAAAAAATCAAAAACTAAGTTGGAACTCTACCAAAATTGAGGTTGTCTATGCTATACGGTAAGGTTGTTTAAACCCTTTTTCTAGATATGTGATTTCTATATTAGAAAGGTAGCTTCGAGTTAGAAATTATCAATGTTACTAAGGGGAAACTTTGCCAAAATTTTGGTGGAAAATTGAGATAAATTAAGGAGAGACTCTGCTTATTTATAAATAAAAAATTGAGGTTTTCATAAGGGGAGTCTCTACCCGCACAAACAAAGAAATTTAAAGGTTTTATAGGGGGAAACTCTACTAGGTTGATCAAAACGCTAAGAGCTTGTGTAAGAGGGACTCTACCAGAGTCAAGGTTTGTATAGGACCCAAGATAATTGGATGTTGTAGCATGAAGTACTAATATATTTAGACACATGTTTTACGAAAAACATTGATGGTTTTTCTGAAATGTAAAAGCATTATACAATGTAGTGATTGGTGCATGCTATGTGATTTGAAACATATGAGATCTGGGTATACTGCACTTGTTGTGTGTTCTGATGCAGATGTATGGTACATTGTACTTAGTGTGTGATTTAGTAGAGCTGCATTGTACTTGTCATGTGATCTGGTACAATTGTGCGAGAGATTTGTGCACCCTGTGTTTGTTGTATTATTTGGTACGGGTGTACGATATCCTATGTTTGTTGTGTGATCTGGTACAAGTGTGTGATATCCTGTGTTTGTTGTGTGATTTGGTACAAGATGATTTTTGATATGGTTTTGAAAAAGTGGCAAATGTGTTTCAATAATGTGTGTGATGATACTATATATTGCACGTATTTAGTTATGTGTCATTATATTTACTTACTAGGATAGTGTATCTCACTCTTCCATCATTTTCAGATTGTGAGGATTCCGCGGCAAAATAGTAAGTGATACAGAGGAGAAGTTTAGAAGTTAGACTCTGAGATCAGGTTACCCATTTGTACTTTTGTATTATAGGAAAAGAAAACTTTTAGAGCCTCATATATATGTATCTGATGTACATGTTTCAATGGATGTAATGCATCTATGCTCTCTGTAAATTAATTAAAGTTAGAATTTTTATTTAAGTAAGTGTAAAGTTTTGTGTCTTATGACACGCCCTATAGGAGAGGGGTGACCGCGACAGGTGGTATCATAGCACGGTTCTAGGACACATCCCTTGAGTAGGAGGCTTAGTGTGACATGGAACCTAGAGTAGCATAATTAGACTTAGAATGAATGTAGTAGAATATCATAAGAACTCTTTCTTGACCTTAAAGTGTTTCAAATGAAGGAAATAGTAAGGCTAGCGCTATATATGATGGTGCAAAAGATGAAACCAAACAAAATCTCAAAAGACACATACATGTAGTGAAATGCTTAGGAAAGATATCGTAAAGATATAAGGAATAACCAATCTAGGAAAATGTTCTGTGGGAAAGTGAGGAGGAGTTTTATTCAAACCCTTAGGTTTAAGCAGTTGACCTCACCAAAGAAGTTATTAAGAAAGATAAGTGCATATTCTTTTATAGTGAGACTTGGAATAAAACATGATAAATTAGGAGATAAAAGATTGAGTAAACAACCTATATAATATTGAGGTAAGGCATTGTGATGATTTAGAAAAATGAATGTTTGGATTTTGATAACATGAGAAACATGTATGTATTTTGGACGATCTAAACCATTATGTTGGTTTGATAACAAGCTCCATGTTTAAAGAAGGTTGCCAAGACTAAGTTATCTCCCTACTAAGGACTAGTTTAGATACAGGACGGTACAACATCACTCTAGGGATTGACCTCCCAGTCAAGTTAGGAATAAGTTAAGAACCCAAGAGGAGGGTTGTTGTCACCCATTTGAGGATTATAAGCAAACCATATTTCTATTATAGCTTCCCTAACAAAGTGAAATTATACCTTTGAACCTTCAAGATAAGAATAGATAAGTGCTATTTGAAGACATGACAAACCTTTTGGGCACTTACCCACAGAAGAAGTGAATGTCAATTGAGATTGAGTTTATAAGATGGTACACTTAAACTAATAGAATTTTTTTTTTACAA